>JACXGK010000481.1:0-37218 GCA_016801125.1 Novumbra hubbsi
GGGGGGGGGGGGGGGGGGGGGGGGGGTGAGCGGTCGCTCTACAGAAATAGACGTGCAGCTGTCCTGAACTGAGATACCAGGGCTATCGCCATGCCGTGTGACCTGTGGCGCCTCTCTGACGTCTCCCCGCGCGCGCATGTGTGTTTTCCAGACATCCGGGAGACGGCGTTCGTGTACGCCATCACGGCAGCCGGGGTGACCCACACGGTGACACAGGCCTGCAGCATGGGGGAGCTCCTGCAGTGTGGCTGTGAGGCGACCCGAAGCAGGGCTCCTCCCGGGCCCGCCTCCTCCTCCTCCGCCACCGCCGCCACCACGGACACGGGCGATGGAGTCAAGTGGGAGTGGGGGGGCTGCGGAGACGACGTGGAGTTCGGCTATGAGAAGTCCAAGCAGTTCATGGACGCCAAGAGGAAGAAGGGCAAGAGCGACATCAGGACGCTGATCGACCTCCACAACAATGAAGCAGGACGACTGGTATGACCCTGTGTTTTGGTACCTTCCATGTTTCATCCTTTACCACAAAGGTCATAGAGAGAGGAGTGTGTGAAGTGAGAATTGCTGGCACAGATACAATGTGCACTTGAGCCAAAGGCAACCGCTTAGGCAGCAAACCTTTTATTCAATCCTTTTTATTGTTTTAACAATAGGTTATTATTAGTAGCAACAATATTGGAAATATGGGGGTTGACTGTCTTGCTCCGAGATAGGATGACAGGCGTCTCATCCTAATTGGTTAAGAGATTAAAAACCACCAGACTTGATGGCACTCACATGATTCTTCATTTGGTTTCTATTTGTTTTAAACAATGCTGAAAATGCTATAAAATTGCATAATGCATAAAATTCCTCCTTTCATCCTGTGCATCATCCAAGACAGCCTCTGGTTTTGTAACACTGTCAACTGATATTTTACCTGAAAGCGAGCGTGTGCCACACAGTTTGTTTTTAAGCCTTTAAGGCAAGTAGCTGGTAAGACTCAACTAAACACATCGTGCAGGTTGACAAAGTGAAATACTGACTTTACAATGGCCTGCTTGTTGATAGACAGAGGGACAGAGGAAGATTGCACACAGCCTGGAAGTTGTGTGCTCTTTGTAGAAGCTAATTACAGGTTATTGAATCCCCTGGGACTAACATTTGCCTCCCTGTGTCAGTGTTGCTTCATCCCAGTATGTTACACTGGCACACAAGCCAAAACCTTTCCAAGGGGTCAGAGACAGGTAAATGGGAGGAGTGGCTGTTTAGTTGGGCCAATTATATTCTCAGGAGGATAGCTTTTGAACACAACATCCAGAATGCAAAAGGTGCCCATGGGTAGAATGATTGAGGTGAATGAGCGGAGCTTAGAGCTTTGCATGCAGAATGGGTTAATTACCAAAAGCAGAACCGAAAGATCTCTGCTCTCTTCTGTTGTCAAGGCCTGTAAGCTCAAGGAAGGCCGGAGGCAAGAGGGAGAGGTGAATTCTTTGTGAAGAGCGTGTGCATTCATCTCCCCTGCCTATCTGTGTGTTGTCACTACAGGCGGTGAGGAATTACATGAGGACCGAATGCAAATGTCATGGTCTGTCGGGGTCCTGCGCACTCCAGACGTGCTGGAGAAAGACGCCTCAGTTCCGCGAGGTGGGCGATCGCCTGCTGGAGAGGTTCAACGGAGCCTCCAAGGTGATGGGAGGCAACGACGGCAAGACCCTGATCCCCGTGGGCCTGAACATCAAGCCCCCGGACGGGCAGGACCTCATCTACTCCGCCGAGTCGCCCGACTTCTGCCTGCCCGACAGGAAGACGGGCTCGCCGGGGACGCGGGGACGCACGTGCAACAGCACCGCCATGGGCGTGAGCGGCTGCGACCTGCTGTGCTGCGGGCGAGGCCACCGCGACCAAACCGTGGAGTTCGAGGAGAACTGCCTCTGCCGCTTCCACTGGTGCTGCGCGGTGCAGTGCAAGAAGTGCTACGTGAGGAAGGAGCTGAGCCTCTGCCGCTAGCGGCGCCAGCCAGGGAGCCGGGTCGGGGGCCGGGGCCCGCTTCGGCCTCGCGGGAAAGACACGCCGAGGTTAGGCTCCTGTGGTTGAACGTCAGGAGCGGGCCGAGAGATTAGTGACGTGTTTTGGATGGACTTGGCCTGACAGCTGCAGTCGCCTCTCATTAGGCCGTGAGGACGGTCCCAGAAGGCCACTTGCTTCCCTCGCCGAAAAAGAGAAATACAATCTTGAAACAAAGGCTCTTTAATGAAGTCGTTGCTCTAAAATCCCTTTGAAGGAACTTCTCAACGACTGGCCCCCAGCTCTCTACGGTGGAATATTATATGTCACGGCTGAAGTTAAAAGTTACATTGACAGTCAGAAGCCAATCGGAAAGCTTGGTTTATATTCTGTCGTTGAGGACTTACAGAGGTTTTTGTGTCTGAAGCAGTGGTTCCCAAACATGTGTGTGCAGTGACCCACCCTAAGCCTTTAGATATTGACCCAGAAAATAGCAGAACCACTGTTTCTAGCCTCAAGCCCAAATCCTTGACCCTCCAGGAACACGCTGCAACCCACCATTAAAAACACTTTTCATAGTCAATTAACTATGTATTTACAACTCGTGATTGTTGCCACAAAACTGAAATTACTTTTAAGTATGGACAATTACACGGTGCTTGTGGTAAGAAGATACATGAGAAAGGTCAATAGATGTACACCAGTAAAGGTTATTGTTTAGTATCCAGCACAAAATGTATGAAAAAGGGAAATGTGGAGTGGTGTTATTTTGAGGACAAACCCCATCACGTTTGCGTCAAGGAGGAGCTGACATCCGAGACTATTATTTATGCATATTTTATGACCAAACTCCTCATCATTTGCTGAGGATCGTGCCTACCATCTCTGTGAAAAGCACTTTGATATGGGAGCTATCTATGTAAACCATATGTTACATTTTGTTTTGTTTGAGTAGGTGTCGTACGAGGTGCAGTATTGATAAAGTATGATATTATGTTTATCTGTTTAATATACAGGGCTTTTGTATGCACTTTCAATTAAAGCATTTGTTATGTACTATAGATTTGTTACATATAATCATGTTGTGAAGAATGTCCTGTTACAATCACATACAATGCCGACAGCGAATCCATACATTTGGCTCCTTGAAAATTCACCTTGCTGAAGTTGATAGTTGATGTTGAAAGTCAGTTTATTTCTCTAGAATAGGCAGATTGATCTCTATCCTTGTTTTTTGGGGAAATAAATTCTTCAGTCTTCACTCTTATTAACAACAGTGATTATTACAGACATGCGTTGTTTCAAAACTGAATATTTTCACTGTTTACTTGCATCAATATGTAAGGTTTGTAAGTGTACTTTTTCTTACACTTACTTTAGATTATTTTTGCTACTTACCTTTCAGGGATCTGTAAGACAAGAAACCGTTGGGAAAAACCGAGTACAATGAAAGATGACATTGCTATAATTTATTGCTAATATATCATGGTTTATGACCAGATGATTCCTTGCCAGAGGGTTCATACCTTATATTGTTACTATGACTGTGGCTCAGCTACTTGCTCTGTGGAATCAACACCATGATGCTTTATTTCAAGTCGCCTTTGTATTAATGGGAAAAAAACATGATATAACTGGACTATTCGTAAGGAGTTCTACGACAATATCAGGCATTCTTGCGTGTAGGTTAGCAGTAGAATTTCTCACTTTATCAGACCAAATGTTGCGTTTCACTTGTGAGGTAATGTATGGCGATGCCAGGACTGGGCCTGTCTATTCCCCAAAGAACATCTGTTGGGCTGCCAGGTGTTTCACCACTACTGTATCTTTATTAAAGCAGTCCTTGTCAGAGCGTTTATTTGTCTTTTCCTGGTTTAAGACAAAACATCATTTCCAAGTATAAAAGGTTATTTTCTAATGGCATGTTGAAAGATTTCTGTCAGCATTTTGGAATCAGAGACATTGACACTGACAAATTGCCAGTCTCATACTTGTTTTTATTGATTCAACTGTTGTACTCTTTGAACTTAATTTCATGTCCACCTTTTTGTCATTTTTAAGTTACAGAATATTAAAATTTGGAGTAAATTGAGATGTTTCTGCACTTACTATATAAATAAAATTAAACTGTTCTCTTATAAAATAATTTCCCCCTGTACTTTATTTTTTGTTTGTTAGATTTAGGTCAGGAGTATGGTGTGATATATGACTGGTGAAGCAGGGGAGTGTGTTATGTTATTAGAAAAACTAAACTGATCATCATGATTTTTCTCTTGCCAAAATTCCAGGCAGACAAACTAATTCAAAGTGCTGTAATTACTACAGTTTACTACAGTACAGGTTTCTTTGTAGCACATGTGCAGAACAAACATGGAAACAGGTGTCAGAAAGGGTGGTGCAAACAGAACATTAATTGCCCTAGCTGACATGATAACTGAAGCGGTATCATATTTTAAATAAAATGTTGGTATCTTGACAATATCACCATGTATATTAACACCTTTTCTTATGCTTCACACCGATTGTTTCCTCACAAAAAATCAAGTTTTTCTTCCCTCAACAATTTCCATACCTGTTTTTGCAATTCATTCTAACAATTTTCTGTCTCATCTTAGTGTGTATTTGAAGTGAAATTTATGAACTAACTTTGTTTGACCAAGTAAAATCAGAGCTGTAATATAATGAATATTTCAAAAAGCAGTTGAAACCCATGGCACTTGTTCCTTCCATAGACCATTAGCATCTTGTGTGTTATTCTAATGGGCTGACGTCAAAACGGTCAGGGTTGAGGGTCTCGTCACACCACTGTCCAATGGCTAGTCCCTAAAATAGATTTTAGACACTTCTGCTATGGTTTTGCAAAAAGGTGTTGTTTAGAGTTTTTGTATGTGGTTGGGGGGTGGGAGGGGGCTGTATTAGTTTGAGCCTTGCAAGTCGACACAGGTTCATTTTTTCCAGGAATTCTGGTTGTAGTGGAGCAAGAGGCAGGCAGGCCACAGACAGGGAAAGCGCCAGAAGCTCTCTCTCCTCAAGCTGCCACAGCTCAGCGTGGGTAAAGCCAGGGGAACTGCATAAACAGTGGACAGATTTATAGAAGCCCTGGTGTTAACGTAGCTGCCTTTCACTCTGCCTGCCTACCTGCTCAATAGAGGTGTACTTTTCCACATGTCCCCCCTCCAAACAGAGGAATGCAGTGTTTGGAGATGTGCCTGTCTTTGCCCGCTGATTGTAAAACACACAGACACATAATGAATGCCTGCCATAGTAAATGGATATACAATAATTTCCTTGGATCAATTAGGTCCATTGGAGTTCTCCTGGGGTAGCGTTTGGTTAACATAAGTGAATGAACACTGGTGGTCTACTACTACACATCACCACGCTCTGATCAAAAGTGCACTATAAAGGAAGTAGGCTGACTCCTTGGTTCAAAAAGGTATCGGGTGCCCCATTCGGACCATTGACACAGGTCAACTGTTGACATGAGTTCATACGAAAACAAGTCAACATGATTTAGATATTCATCTCTTCTTACTGGCTCCTTCAATCAGGGAGATATTTCTCAGTTGTCATTCAGCTCGACTCAGGTTGAGGGCTAAGTGTTTCAGGTAACTCAACTCTGTAGTGTTCCCCGAACTTCGTGAACCGGTCCTGTTCTTCACTGAGATCCTCTCCAAACCCACTCGAAAACGCTGTGTGAGGTTTGATCTGATTGTAATCCGTCTAATTATAACCTACAGTGTAAACCTCCGTTCTAGTGGTGCGTAAGCACAGGGTTGGGATGAAACAATGATATTTACGAGCGAGACATGCCTCTGGAGATGGAAGTTCAGCTGTTGTCTTCCTGGAGGACTGAGTGAGAGAAGCCCACCAAGGACGACGGCAATAGGTCACACTTGCTTGCAGTGTATCATTACTTTGGCGGGATGAACATAAAGTTGAGCACTCTTTGTGTAGTAAAAGTAGACCTCCTTGTTATTGCTCACAGGAAAAACATTGCTGCTTGGTCGGGGGGTGATTGAGAAGCCTGCTGTTTTAGGTTGACTTGGCAACGCCTGTTCAAGAGAAAACAGGCCTTAGGACCGTCACTCCGGGACTGTGTCAATAAACAATGTTGTTTGCGAACATTCCATATGGGGATTCCCTAATGTAGTCGAGCCTGTGTCTGATAGGGATTTTAGATTTCACTGTTTCAGTACAGCCATCTTGTCAAGTGTTTATAATACCTGGCACATTAGAGCTCAGTCTAGGGGACGTATATATCGAATGTCTCAGATTTGGAGTTCTACTCTGGGTGAGTCCCTCGTTTCCATTGTGATCTGAAAGGTAAGACAGACACTTCATTAGCACTTCAATGCAAGTCAGCTCAGAAGGAGGTATGTGGCTCTTTGAACACAAGATGGCGCTGTTTGAACAGAATGTTTAAAAAATAAAACAGAAAACACAGTGCCATGCTTGGAAGACAACCTACGAGAGGTCATGGAACAGCTGCTAGTTAATTGCGGGGTGATAACTTGCAACATCAATACATCTGGGTTTTGGAGCTTCTTGTTGACTGTTGTGGGCCTTTCAAATCCGTCACTTTGACCCACCTTCTGTTCAACGCCACCGACCAGCAACAGTAGTTTGTAGAGAAATGGCTGATTATTGACCCTGAGGGTCCTGGTCGGGAATTGTGCACTGTAGTGAATAGAAGGCAATTCTCTAGTGTGCTGGTTGACCAGGTGTTTCCACAGACTCATCCTTATCTGTGTGACCTGAGACCACTCCACTTAAAGCTCATTCTGAGGGAAGCCAATGAGCAGCATGTCGTTAGGATCTCTATCTTTAACCCATTACTCTCTGATTTGTTTTTTTTATCAATAATGCTTCAAGCCATTACTTTCTGCAGTTTACGTGCAGTTCACCTGTTGTAAAAGTGCCAATATGTATTTTGCTGTGATCCTTGTCTTAAAGATAAAAGACATCGGTGGATGATTCACAGGAGGCCACAGACAGAGAGGGAGTCCAGATGGTTGGATCAGCACAGTCCACTGTGGAACGACAGAGTAACAGAGAGACAAATAGCTCAGATTGTATCACCAGCACTGCACACACACATGTTACTTCACAATAACAACAGCAAGCAAACATTGTGTAATTATGTCCATTTAGGAATGCCCAGGAGTAATTAAAGCACTTAAGAAAATAAGCAATTTTTTGATTTCCCATAAAGGTTTTCGGTGCTTGAGCCAGCTTGTAGAGAAACACCAGAACAGACCCTTATTGCCTTCAGGTGGTGAAAACATACTACCTGGTCAGGGTCTGGATTGGAATAGCTGGGGATTGCCATACATCAAGGGTTAGGGTTACTGAAGAATAGAATATAGAATATTACATAATTCTTGCTTTTTCCTTTGCCGTGATGTAAAGTATTCGTACAGGACATGATTGAATATAGAGAGAGGTTCAACCTCCGGATCAATTTTAGGTTGAAAGAAAGCATCAGAAGGCATTTGCTATATTGTATTTAACTCTTGTCCAGAAGAGGGAGACTGTTTTCCCAAAAAACACTGTTCCCAGTT
This sequence comes from Novumbra hubbsi, assembly GCA_016801125.1. NCBI lineage: Eukaryota > Metazoa > Chordata > Actinopteri > Esociformes > Umbridae > Novumbra > Novumbra hubbsi. The sequence goes on from JACXGK010000481.1 coordinate 7,548, forward strand.
TAACGTGGCCATGCAACTTGTACCCAGTGTCATTTTGGGACTCATGCATGTAATGCCTCTGTACTAGCTAGTCAAGCACAGTATAACTAAAACATCATAATGGGATTTACAACGCACTATGTTCTCCATTTTGTAAATGTAATAGGGATGCTATATCATGTTTTCCAATAGAAACGTGACAGAAAGAAAATGTAATATGAGCACTGCAAATTTTACAACAATGCAAATGTTAAAAAGTGGAAGCAAAACCTCAGGAACTTGTGTAAAATTTGAACAGTTAATGTACCGACTCATTTGAATATATCCTGAGGTGCCGCTCGTTACCTCCCCTATCTTGACAGAGACATCATTGTTTCACACATAAACATTTGGTCCATGGTACGTTACCAAAAAAGTACCCACTCCTGGTTCCATTTCCCATCGCTTGCAGTGCTCTTCAACTCCAGTCCTAAAGGAATGAAACATTTTTGGGTAGTTAATCGCACTTGCCTTTAGTCCCAGGTCTGAATCAGTCCCTGAATATGAGAGGATGAGAAACAGGTGTTTGAGCCATCCAGGACTGGAGTTAAATAGCCCCTGGCTTATTATCGTATATTATTAATATACAAATGTTAACGGTTTGTAATCCTGACTTGGAGTGGACCTTAGTCCAATAGCAATTACTTATATGTATAATGTAGGTCACTGGTGTGCTTCAGAAATGGGGGTAACTTTTCCAAAATACCCTGGCTTCCCAGAAATACTGGTACACTGGGAATCATCAAGAAATCCTTAATTCTTACAGAAGTCTGTGAACATAGTTGATTAAAAACAAATAAATGTAAAATAAATTCATGAATCTAACTTAATCAAAATAGTTTTATGTAAATAGATGAAACAAACTATTGAAAAAATATATCTGTGATAGAACATGCAGATAAATATAATAATGATATGCTGGGATTTGGTCAAAATTGTGTATGAATTTAAGAACATTGTATTAGATTAAAACACGTCCTTCGAAATATAGCCTGTTACAATAAGGAACCAAGACCTTTTAAAATCCTGTAACATTCTGTAAGTTCAATGAAATAAAAAATAAATAACTTTGTGTAGTAAAGACAGAAAATCGATGAATGCAACAGAACTCAATGCTGATTTAGCACTGGATAATTAGCTGTGAAGGAAAGCTCTTGTAGTCTCTTTTGCTCTTATTACCATACATATGGAACATTAGAGAGAGACAGAGGGCTGCAAGCTTCTATGTGGTAAAAATGCATACTGTATCTCCGCCAACAGAGGGGAATGAACAGTTTGAAAATGTTGGAGTTGCATGGTTTGCAAGGTGAGGGGTTTGTTACAGTGTTCCATTTTGACCTTGGCCGCCAGGAAAATGTATGTGACCGGACATTCTTAAAAACGACTAGGGTACCTCTGACCTCCAGCATGTCGTTTTTAGATATAAGAACATGTACAGTATTGCATAGACACCAGACTCTGCCTTATTATTACCAACTCCCTTATTTTTACCGCTAAAATCCAAGCCGATGAAATGTTTCACTAACTTTAAACCCTCCCCTCTGTGACAGATTAATGTACCTTCTGTGAGTCATTAAGACCGTCCAAAATATTGTTCCACTCATTCCCAAACAATTTTCAGTCCCACCATGACTAGTTAATTGATTAAAACCATATAGTGCTTCCTTCCAGAAGATTTCAACACAGATACGCAAGAAACAACAACATCAACCTAGACTTAATATTGCGCCATGTATCAGTTGCCTGTGTAGTTTTAAACATGGTATCAATGTTTATATTTATAAAATAAATCGCATGTTATTTTGCTAATAATATAATCAAAAGGTTATACTCAAAGATAATTTGAGCTAAAGACAGGTAAAGGCGAATGACCTGAACATCGTTCTGGTCAAAATCTATAGTTTAGTTGAACTATTTCAGATGTACTAAAGATTTGTCCCTTAATACAATGTTCTGCACAAATACTATCCACTATAAGTCATTCATTTAAATCACATGGTCTGAGGCTTTTTTGTTTTACAGCATTTGATTAAGAGGTAATAATAACCATCCATTCCAAATCCTGATTATTCTGTTGTCCACATGGTCCTACGTGTTTCCTTATTGTCTCCTGACTTTGTATGACTAATAACACATTTTGTATTTTCAGCATTGACCTGGAAGCAATTTTGTGTTATTTGTCTTGCTCAGAGAAATATGTTTTGCCTTAACGGCATAGGGATTAGAACCAGCAACCTTTTGTTTAATGGCGACCCTACTTTCTGTTTAGGGAGTGCTATGCGTTTCTTTCTATATGGTTTGTCTTGAAGCTTCTCCACCTCGCATGCCAGCACTCTGCCTGTTGGCCTGTAGGACTGTTACTTCAAGAGAGGCTTGTAATTGTCTAACCTCTGCTTTTTTCTCCTTTTCAAAACTCTCCAAGAAACATGAACTTGGTATGAACCTTTGAACTGTCAGCTGCAAGAGGAGCACTGCTGCGTACATTCACTGACATGTGCTGGATCCCTTTTTTCCTTTATGCTACTCAAAACGGAGATATACGTGCAGTACAACAGTACAGCAAGGAACTGACATTTAATTTGAGAAAAAATGAAGTTATTCGGTAATAATACAACAACATTAGACATTGTGAGAGTTGCCACAGTTTCCCAGTTAAAGTTAATGGGAGAGTTTGATCATAAGGGGCTACTCCTGAATGGAGACCTGTCGTAAAAATGTAATGAGGGAAATAAACACCAGCAAAACTACTTCAAGAACATAATAGAGGGATAGAAAAGTTGGACATGTCATAGTTCATATTAATAATGGTAACCTATCCTGAACAATGTTATTTGTGTATGAAGTAGAAAAAACCTGCAACAATTGTAATTTCTATCAGGGGGATTGACTATAACACTGATAGGAACAAGCCGTGGTCCCTATACAAGACACTGTAAAACACATTAGGGTTTAACTTAAACAACCAGATGAAACCAGAGACTTGACTTCTTTGAATAAGAGCACTACATTTTTTGGTCAAAATTCAGAAAGTCTGGTTGACTTGGAACAAAAAAATATGTTCTAGCATGACTTCTGTGCCAATAGGCTCTATGTGTGTTTGTGTAACAGATCTGCTTGGCAAAAATCTACACACCAGATGGAACATTTTAATATAAATTGTTGGCTGTCATCAACATAAGAAAAGAGAAAAAAACATTTGATGTCTCAAACGATCCCATTCAGAGACATTATCTGCTAGATCACAAAATCCCATCAAGACACTCTTCTGAGGGTTTTCTTTACTCCGAGTGACGTAGAAGTGGGCTGGCAAAGTGTTATGTAGAGTAGTTTAGAATGGTGTCAGTGTTAAGCAAAACATCACAAGTAAACGAGACTCAATATAGTACGCTATTCTACATCCTGCTTTCGGATGTATTTCAATGAAATATCTTGGCGGAGCTGTCGCACTATAGCGCAGATGTGAGATAGCATGAAAGTGTTCAGGCACCTATCTTCTAACTTATTATCAATATGTTTAAGTCACCAGACAGTGCATTGCAACTTGACGTTCTTTGAATGACATTTCCTGCCGCGGTTACGGACATTCAGCACTTTGTCGGTCTTTTATCAAGTCTCAAATCAGATCCATACTTGAACTCAAGACCTGTCAATTTCAAAACGCTTCGCCGAGTGGACACATCTTTTCATTGAAAAAGCTGTCAGACTTAAGAGGAACTTGTAATAACTTGTCGCGTTAATTTTTTTTTTAAACAAGCAACAATATGGATTTCTCATTCTGCCGCCTAATATGTCTTCAAATATGTCTTACTCTTTTAAATCAAAGGTGAGTTGAAAAGCGTTTAAATTACTCCTACATTTTTAACCTGAACATTAAGTTGTGGTTGAATAGTAATTGGATGCATTTTAGACTACTTTTACTGATGTAGTTATTCACTTTCTGATCGTGACAGTTTTTATCTAAAATATGTATCTCGTCTATTTACCAATACAGTTGCTACATTATTCTTCTATGTTTTTTCAACATATGGTTAAGCCTAGTTTTGAATATTGGCACCATCACCAAAACCAGCCTGGTTTATTGTAGGCGTCTTTTTTTTGAAAATCATAATGTGCAGTTAGTACTATAGGATAACTAAGGACAACTTTTTTGCATGCACATTTAATTCGAACAAATCCGGCTCATCAATCATCATAGCAGTTCGTAATTATTGCAAAATAAGACGTTGTTTACATGATGACTAACTTTCCAATCAAAGATCAGAATCGTGTACGGGGTGTAATCAGATAGTCATTGATCCATGTTAAAAAAGGATACTGTTTGTAGCCTATTTTGCGTTTGTAATAAACTAACATTGATTTTAAGGATTATTAAACGTTTATGCATAGATGTTTCACACATATACTAAATTGACTTTATGTTCTTTTTATGTACTTCATGTACTTTTCTATTCAGGTTCAAATATTTTTTTTAATGTATGAGCAATTGTTCCATAACTTCTGGATCAAGAGTTTTTTTTAATTCTTGCTAACACCATCTACTATTGTGACATGTCCTTTCAATTGTCCTTTCAATTCAATATCAGTTTACAAGATGTTGATATCACAGAGTACTCAAATAAATGGTAAAAACAATATCTGTTATTTTACCCATGCTTTTCACACTTGTGCAAACAAGTGTGTTTCTTTAATACACAGTCTGATTACAATAACTTGGTAAGTCAATGATTGCAGAAATGGAATTGGATTAATTAACCTTTATAAGATTAATTGGCATGTTGCAGCATGCGAGGTAATATATTAAACATTTGCAGAAGGCAAAATATGTAAATATGCATGCACAATAATCAGTACAACATTTTCATTTCCTCAATACAGTGCTACGGTAAGACCTTCAAACACTGCAACTATACTGTCAGAGCCAATTCACAACCATAAACGTACAAAAGAGTACAGCTTGAAAACACACGACTTCTTTCATGTGAACGACAGCTGTTAAACATGGTTTGCACTTCATTCACGTAGTGCAGTACAGGCCCCCTTTAACATCAAACCTTCTGTGTTCCAGGGTAGATTCCAATGAGATTCTAGGGCTGAAAATCCCCAATATTGATCCTATTCTCAATGCCAACACTGTATGCCTGACTCTGCCGGGTCTGAACCGCAGACAACTGGATGTGTGCATGAGAAACCCAGACGTCACGGCCTCTGCCATCCAAGGCATTCAGATCGCCATCCACGAGTGCCAGCACCAGTTCCGAGGGCATAGGTGGAACTGCTCTAGCCTGGAGACGAGAAACAAGATCCCCTATGATAGTGTGGTGTTCAAACGAGGTGAGTCACCTAGCAAACCGTATAGACTACAGACCCGTTGGGAGTAAAACAGAAAAAAAGCCTTTGTGTCCCAAATGGCACCCTATTCGCTTGGTCCGCCGTCACTAATAAACTTTAGAACAGGACTTTTTCGAAGTATTTCAGACTTATAATCAGAGGAACCTCTCCCAATTGTATGTTGTTGTGTATGTTTTATCTAAAGCATTGAAACTCCGAATCATTTACATCTACAAAAAGGCTGTTGAATTAGGTTATGCATCTAATTTGACAGCCTGCTATGCACAAAGGTTGATAAGAGATCTGCAGTAATTTATTTGTAATGCATAACATATATTTTATTGTAATACATGTTTGGTCTTGGGCAAAAACGAAGTTGAAGCAAGAAATACAGTAGCTCAAAGAGAAAAAGCTGTGAAGCTAATGTTAGCCATTAGATTTAGGAGTGGGTAGCATATTATACATAGTATGCATGCCCTATCTAATTGTTCGTTTGGATATCTAAGTTTACTACAGGAAACTGATGTCATATCCTTTTTACCGCAAACATGTATCTGCTTGCTGAATTATTCTGACTACTTTATATAGCTATATTTTTACGTAAAAATTAGGCTAAAATGCCAGTTTGACAAATAGTGAGGCTTCTATGTGCTGTCTAATGGTTTTACTCTCTGTAAGTGCAAGTGCTGTGAATTTGCTCTCAGCACTTTCTCAACTCTCAGTGGCAAGAGCATAAACCTGTTTAGTTGGTTTCTGTAACACAAAGTGACAGTTTTCTTTAATCTTTAATTCATTTTCCCACTTCCTCAGCCATCAGTTCATTCGGGCGTGCCTCTCACTTTTAAATTATTTGTTAGATTGATTTGTTCCAGGTCTCTCGCCTCAGCCTGCTTGGGAGGAAATCTAAAACAGCATTTCCATGTTGGTTTCTCTGGGCTGAATCTAAGTGCCATCCTCAGGCCCCTATGGAATCATGCAAGGGAGGGAAACACTACTGTGTTTCTGTGTGTGCTAGTGCGCATGTGTGAATAGGGGGTTGATCAATGGAACCTGTCTCGGAATGTCTTATTTACTTTCAGAACCCTTTGAGTACATGCTTGCAATTTTCCTGAACATTATTAAGTTTCAGAATTTTGCTGACAACATTTTTTAAACAATGTGGTTTGTCTTTGTCTAAAGTGGTCATAAGATGTGACAGAGGTGAGATGATTTTAAGGCAGAGGCAGATTTTAAAGATCTGATGAGACAAGCCCTTTGATCAGATTAGGACTTTTTCAAATTAAAGCACTTTTTAAAGCACAAATTGTTTTTATAAATGTATGTATGTAGCTAAACATGTTTTTTCCTAAAAGTTTGAATTGTGAACTTCTCAGAAGTAGATCAATCAAGTTTTTACTTATCTCATCAGTCAAAAAATCACTTTTGCAAATAACGCTAAGCGTTACTTATCTCTAGAATATTTACAAATAGGGCACGTAAATAGTAACTAAATAGTGATTTCTATTTAATTGCTAAAGCAATACCATGCCTCTGTATGCCCCATAGTCTTTAACTTAAAACATATCTTTGAGAACACTTTAGGAAGTGATTCTGAGAATGGCTAATTTCTCAGGTTTGCAGGCTCAGCTCTGAACACTAAGAAGAGAATGTGTGTCCCAAATGGCACCCTATTTTCACATCTGGTCAGTATTGTCTTTTGTTACCCTGTGACTCCCGTATTAAGGCTCTAATGTTAAACAACCTATTCCAAAGCACCCTAACTGCACCACAGCACCAATTTTAACAAAGCTGATTATGACAATTAGACAAAGCACTTGATGTTCGTATTCCACGTCTCTTGTCAAGACCTGCTTAACTGCTCTGGTGTGTATCTTTACATAAACCATCAACAAGCCACTCATTACTGGATTTGACACAGTCAGTCATGGGTTCCTGCTGGACAACATGACAAATCAGATTCTGTCCAGGAATGGCTACGAATCATACTGATTCGTAGCCATCCCCACAATTTATTCAAATGGAGTCCCTCAAGGCTCGGTGCTTGGGTCACTGCTGTTTTGTACCTAAACATCTTGACATCCTGATTTGCATTCACATCATTAAGGTATTAAGGCAGCAGCGACAGCCTCCATAATTGCAGTCAAACTGCTCTCCAGTGAAGTATCGCAAACTTTTTGTGATATTTACAAACTTCTCTCATTTCAGACCCACATCAAGTGTGACTAAAGTTAAATGTTCCCATCTCTGGAACACTTCCAGGTTACGGCCAAAACTGTCACAACCTACAGCTGAGCATCTTTCCCTTATTCCATCCCCTGAGCACGTCCCTCCAGTTCTGTTTCTCCTTCCCTGGCTGGTCAAATACCCAGGCGTTACCCAGGCGTTACCCAGGCGTTACCCAGGCGTTACTACCACGCACTGTTACATCCAGCTTCAAAAGTTTGTATTAAACACATGAACGACTAGTCAGGACAAAAGTTCCAACCCAACATTATTATCTTATCTTGCCGTATTAATCAACTTAGACACCCACATTTGCTTTCATAATGATTTCTGTAATAAGATTGGCCAAAGACTTAAAAGATTGGGGGGTTTTCGAAAGAAGTACTGTGTACTTTTGGCTCCTGTTTCTTCTGCGTGGCTTGGGTACCCATGACATGTGTGGCATGACAGAGTGGCCTGTACGGGGCTGATTACAGTGGAGACGCCGTGCGCCTGCATTTCATTAGGCAGGTAGATCAAACGTCTGCCAACAGTAGCCAGGTTAATTGTAAACATGCTGGAGAGCTCAGCGAAGGGAGACCTTAAAAGGGGATTACCGTTACGGTGCTCGTGTAGGCTGCGGCACCACCAGCCACTTCCAGACCTGCTTTTAATCCCTTGTCAGATCCTCGCGTTGAAAGGATCGAGCGCAGAGGATGGTGGGGGTCTGTTCACTTTGAGGCCCTGTTCCCGGAGACAAGCGAGTGTTTGGGGCTTAATTGCTGTTCGTCCCAGATGTTGATCTGCCCTGCCTACCTTTTGTTTAGTTCCGAAGCGGCCCTGGGGGTTTATACTGGTAGTGCAGTTTTCCTCTGCATTCATCCGGGCTCATTACACATCTCCTCAGCTCCACCAGCGATGGATCTGGTGTACTGTAGTCTACGGGCTATGAGAGTCTAAAGGTTTTATCGTGGAATCGAGCCTGGACTTTAAAACGCCTGCCCGTTCTTCTATTAATCCCCTTGCAGGTTTCCGAGAGAGTGCCTTCGCGTACGCCATCGCGGCGGCGGGGGTGGTCCACGCCGTGTCCAACGCCTGCTCCATGGGGAAGCTGAAAACGTGCGGCTGTGACGAGAAACGTCGAGGAGACGAGGAGGCTTTCCGCATCAAACTGAACCGCCTGCAGTTAGAGGCCATCCACCGCGGAAAGGGCATGGTGCATGGGGTCATGGAGCACCTCCCCTCCGACCTGCATGGACCACAGGACTCCTGGGAGTGGGGAGGCTGCAGTCCAGACGTGGACTTTGGGGAGAAGTTCTCCAGGGACTTCCTGGACTCGCGCGAGACATACAAGGACATCCATGCCAGAATGAGGCTACTCAACAACAGAGTAGGCAGGCAGGTGAGATGAGGCTTTTCTGCTACTGATGGGGGCTGTTTTGGGAGTTGTGGTGGGTTGGTGAGTGGTCCTTAGTGCTTGTGTTGTGTGTGTGTGTGTGGGGGGGGACTTCAAAGGGAATAGATTTCCATGAGAGATGTCACAGTTTTATTGGACTAACAAGACACACTACCCCTGAAGTAGATACAGACTGAGAAGATCTCCACTTGAGTCCTTGTCTGACCAACAAACTGACAGGTGTACAAAACGAAGACATCTGTTACTAATTAGTAGTAGTAGTGACCTCTCTAGCCAATGACAAATGTTCAAAATGACACTACACGCATGTGTTTTGACACTGAGCCAACACATTGGTTTCTGGGACTAATAAGTTTGTTTGGTTGTTTTGCTTAAAAGAGGTCGGTGAGGTGTTCAGAACTCCTTGTGGAGAAGAACCGGGGTGTGGCATGCGTTTGGCTAGAATGAGATGTTTGGGTAGCCTGGCAACTCAAGTCCTAATGATTAAGTCTTCATTAAGAGGCACATGCACTGATTTTAATGGCTCCGAAGTCAGGTAGTGACATACCACTACAAATGACTCACTGAGTTCTCCACAATGCAATAGCATTGCGTGTGTGGTCTTTGAGTCAGGCTTCCCCCTCCTTTATTCTTAGTAATGTAATCAGCCGGTGTAGCCTACAATAATAACCACGAAAGCAGCTGTGTATGTTTGTTATAATGTGCCTGCAGTTGTAGTATGTTATTTTCAGACATCAACTACTACAACTCCTAATAATAGTCATTTTATCACCACCAGTACTACTACTACTACAACAACACAATGATTACTCCCATCACCACAGCTAACACAATACCAATACTACCACCAACACCATCACTTCCACTACTACTACCATTTAATCTACTACTACTCCCACTACTGCCAACACCGCTACTACTACTATCACACATAATACAGTACTTCTACTACACAAACACAACTAATTATAATACTACTATTACTACTACTACTAATAAGAGTTAAATGACTACTGCCAACAATAATACTATTAACATATTCTACTACTACCAACACCATTGCTGCCACCTCCAGTACTACTACAACCAATGCTGCCACTACTACTACTTCTACTGCTAACACTACCAGTATCACTACTATTACCACTACCAGGGAGGCCTCGCCAGCAGGGATTCCCTGGTCTCATTGCGCTCTAGAAACCCCCTGAGCCTGCTTGGGTGCCTGAGAAGCTAACATAGGTCCCGAGGTGAGTATGCATGCTCACCCCAACCAGACTTCCAAATTGGAAGAACAGTGTGACAAAAAGTAGAACAGATTGGTGCAACTCTCTACTACTATAACTGTAACCACTACTATACCTTTTACTACAACTAATACAACTGCTACTGTTGCAACTAACACCAGTAGTACTGCTGTTATTACTACTATTGCTAATATTTTTGTTAGTAATACGGTACTATTACCTATTGTTTCTGTGGATGCGCTCAAAACAGGTTGCGCCTAAGCAACACTGTAAAAGCAGCAGTAAATTGCCCATTGTTTGACGCTTCCTCCGGAGTAATTTGCTCTTGTATCTTTTCATCAGTTTACTTCTGGTTTCCTTGATTATTCAGACAAAACATACACGTGGAGTTAGTCAGAGACAAAAAACAGAGACAGAGAAAAACTGCTTGGGAAAAAAGGGGCAAAAGAGAGGAGCGATAGAGGAGCGGTGAGAAAGGGAGGCCGTAGTCCTGCTTTTCATGTGCAGAATGTGCCGCGATAAAGCCATTACTGGTGTCCCATGAGTGTGTCCATAGCATAGGTGCAATGAGCCATGAGATTGTTAGCTTCTCGGACAATTTACAAAGTTCAGTCACATCCTGAACAATCGGCTGATATTCAGCAGTCAGAAATATGTTTGTTGGTGAATCACTTCCGAATCAATACTAAATGGAATCTTTTTAATAAAAAAGTTCTGTTTCTGTGCTCAGTGGTATGAGGTTAATGCTCTTCTTCTTTGAATGAAAAGAACAATGACACACGTTTTTGTTTTACGAGGTTACAGTGTTAAGACAAAAACATATCAACAGGGAAAATAAAGGCATACGAAGATAAGACAGTTTAATCTATTTGACAATCAGAATGCAAAGTTGGAGGGAAGATACATAGCTTGGGCACATCTGAGCATTGTTCTGTCGAGAAGCCTGGTCAGCAAGAATAGCTTATTGTCAGGGACATACCTGCTGCTACTGTGAAACACTTTAAAAATATCTAAACAAAATTTGGAGTCGGGACACTGGAACTATTAATACGATTTGAAACAAAAACCTCAGATACAAGTTGATTACCAACAATCAGTGGTCCCCAGCGGCTCCGTTATTGGAAGCTTGGTGCCTACAGAGTTCTTGATGGCTTGATTGTGACCCACCTGAAAATGTATACTGTCATTAGATAAAATAAAAGCTTCTGCTAAATGTTGTCATTTTGTTTTCTGTGTCAATGAGCTGAAAGTACAGTATCTGACCTGTGTTTCAAGACAGAATTCACAAGAGTTACAGTCTGTGTGCATTTGCCAGTTGTCTCTCAGATCAGGTTGCACAATGCTTTGGGCATTCGGAGTGCATATCTCTTAGCATACCTCATGTATAAACGATTTAATGATTTTTAAGCTCGGAGCAAAAAAAACTATTGGTGGTGGAAATGTAATATAGTGAGTACAGAGCCTTCCGAGGTAGGCCCTGGGTATCGCTCAGCTCAGCAAGTGGCACATCATTAGAAAGAGGCAACATCACAGCAGCCTTGATAACTTCAAACAGAGCAGAAAGCCCCCTCCAAATCCAAAAGGTCTCAAATAATGCTTCGCAACCTCCTCCACCTCCTCCAACCCCTCCCCTCAAAGAAAGTTGTATTTTGTAGAGGAATGTGGCGGTTTTAGTGAGGTATACATGTCTCCTCATGCCCACCCTCTGGTTCTCACGACGTTCAGTCTTGTTAAAAGCTCTAATTAGTGGCTGCTGGCTGTTTGGAAACAGATGTTTAAACCCAGCAAAAGATTTTAGACATCAAACACGGCGGAAAGTAGAAAGAGATTCGCCCTTCCTTCCCCCCCCCAATACAGATTTCAGAGCAGTTTATCAGGGGAGAGAAATCATAGAAAAGGGATTTTTTTTCACCCATGCCCAACACTCATTACAACTATTTTCGCGGCATTTATTTTAAACAAATGTTTTGCTAAAGGTCCTGTGTGTTGTGTATAATTATGTTGTGATTGATTGAAACATGGTTTGGAGGTTCCTGCTCCATGATTAAAGGTTTACAGTGGCTGTCGATAACATGGACACATTTGGATAGGTACTCTGTATCTTTCCCTTTTAACTGGAACCGGACATATACAAGAAATCCTAGCATCATGTGACAATAGAACAGAATGTCTAAATTCACTTCTATGAGTAATATTGACACCTTTCATGCCATTTCATGACAACACAAACAAAGACCTCAGACTTCGCCTTTTGTTATAGCTTGTAGGAGTGTCTGGCGAGGGCGTCAATTAGCTTTCTGTTTTTATTTGTAATATTTACATTAATGAGGCCATTGTTTATTGTCCCTCTCTTTGTCTTTTCCGATGACTCCATCAGTCTCTGTCTCACACTTTTACTTTCACTCACTTGTTTGTCTCTGTCTCTAATACGTCACAGTCCTTATTATACATTGATAATTTGGCAGCTTATTTAGGTCCCTGTCTGTTCTTCCTGGTAGCTTGTTAAGGCTTTTATTTTGCCCGCCAAGTCCTTAGATCCCCGGGGGTACCCCCCGAACTCTTTAAGGCACAACAGGTGGAAGCTCTTACATGTAGAAACTTTTATTAGAGGGCCCAAATTAGATCTCTGAGTGTGTGTAATTAACTGAGAGTAACGTGCACGTGATTGCAGTGTAGCAGAAGATTCTTATTGTGGTGGTTACTTGGATATACAGTCAGAGTTGAGTTTCAGTTATGTCCAAACTGGTCTTTGGTGGTTTGTGTTTGGTTTCATTTACTGACTTAATTGATTGTGCATTTTAATCACGTGTAGATTTGTTTATGTTTACTGAAGGTTTTCTGTCCCTGGGAGGCTGTTACATTTCACATCATTCTGTTCTACGTAAATACCTTGAAAGATCAACTTAGCTAGTTAACAATCGACAAGACACTTAACAGACTCCGAGGACATAACATTTTAATAGACTGATGAATCCCATTTGATGACACAATTAGGAGAAAAAGAAAGGGGGAATTCAGAATATATTACCATGTCACACAGACAAAACATTTGACAGGGGAATGGGTATTGTGTACATCCCAAATAGACTATTTTCCATAGGGGCCCTGGTCCAAAGGAATGGAGGGCACTAAGTAAAGAATAGAGGCTCTTCTGGGACGCAGTCATTTGCTGTTTTTTAATTTACTTTAACAGCAGTGCTATACTAAAGAAATAAGTCACTAGTGGTTGTGGTATATGGCCAATATGCCTGTTCTTAGCCATGGCAAGCCACAGTCTGGATAATGGAGTTAGCTGTCATATACTGTACACTGTACAATAGACACTGGTCCACCAGGGACAGGGTCCTGTGTGATACGAGTGCTGGTGCACGTTGCTGGGAACAGAAACGCTAGTTAGGAAAAAATAAACTGAATTAAGCAGTCAGTGGAAATTCATTACAGTGTTTGACTGCTGTGCAGACCATGTCATACCTAGTATTGCCTGTGGTCCTAATCTGCTACCAATATGCCCTATTTGATCTCAGACTGTGGCTGGTTTATATAAAAGTCTGTCTCACTCTTCCCCAATGAAAACAACCCAGATGGCGCTGCGTGCATTACGTGCGGCTCTGCGTCTCTCCAGATGTTGCAAATTAGCAGTCGTTTATTTAAAAGTTCTTAGTCTATTCACTCGACGCTGCCAGGCGTTCAACCTTAACAGCCAACAAGAACTACTGGACGTCGAAAAATACTGCCACCGGAGATTGCTAGATCGCCCTGGGAGTCTGAACTCTCGCACCCGACCGGAAGTGGCCGGAGGCGGAGAGACCGTAAACTAAGCGAGGTGGGCGTGGGGAGGTCCCATGCCCACCTGGATCAGTCTGATCCCCTTTTACTGCTTATGCTCCCGAAGTACTGACCCATTATCAAGCATGTAAAACCTAGAGTGAGGACAGTCAAAGTGTGGCCTGACGGGTCGGTCTCATCACTACAGTGCCAATATCAACACACAGGCGGCTAGCGCTGACATCGAGACTTATGCATCCTTCGCTCTGGAATACATCAATACATCCACATCAACAATGTCACCACCCATAAACAAATAAAAACCTTCCCTTACCATGAACAGAGAGGACGGACTACTGTTGAAGCAATGTTGCTTTGAGATCCGATGATATCGAGGCCTACAGCTCATCCATAAGATCGGAGCTCACCTTGGACGTTGTCCCCCTCTGTCCATCGCGGAGGTTTCTTCTGCACTTAGCGGGGTGAACACATGCAGCCTTCTAGGCTGGTTACAAAACACCATGACCTTGGGTCAGCCCCTCTCTTTGCAACTGGACTCTAGACGTCCTAATCAACAGACCCCAGTCTGTGAGGTGGGACAACCTCACCTCCTTCACCCTGACCCTGAACACTGGTGTCCCACTAGACTGTGTGCTTAGCCCACTCTTGTGTTTCCTCTTCACCCATGACTGCATCCCTGTAGACAGCTCCAACACCATCGTCAAGTTCGCCGATGACACCACAGCGGTTGGTCTGATCAGGGACAATGACGAGTCCACCTACAGAGAAGAGGTCTAGCACCTAGTGGTTTGGTGCACAGATGACAACCTGGCCATCAATGCCAAGAATACCAAAAGGTGCCGGTGGATTACAGGAATCCGCATCCATCCCACAGTTCCCATTGACGGGACCACGGTGAAACTATTGGCCAGCTTCCTGAGTGTCCACATCTCCGAGGACCTCTCCTGGTCCTTTGACACCTCAGCGCAGGTCAAAAAGGCACATCTACCTCCATACTGGTTCGTTTTTACCGCTGCCCGGTCGAGAACACTGTGACAAACTGTGCCACAGTTTGTCTGCGGAGAGCGCAAGGCATCATCAGGGACCCCTCACACTCGAGCCGCAAAATGTTTGCCCCCCTGCCATCAGCAAGCGGGAGATGTCTCTACATTCCCGCACCAGCGGGCTTAGGAACAATTTCTTTCCAGCTTAGGAACAATTTCTTTCCAGCTGAACTTTTTGACCAGACACTAGCCTCCTTCGCTACCTCTGCTTTGCACACTGCTACCTTATTTATTTTATTTGCCATTTGCGCAATGCATACTGTTTGTACTGTCTTCTGCATATTTGCACTTTGTTACATTGCACAAATGCACATTTAGTTATCCATGCCAATTGCACATCCATTGCATTTCATTTTTGTATACATTAGGGCATTGTGCACATTAATACAGTGCTCTGCATACCATTTTTGCTGTGTTTTTTTTTACACTTCTGGTTGGATGCAAACTGCATTATGTTGTACTGTACTTGTACTGTCCAAGGACAATAACGTTTCATTTTATCTTAAATCTCTTCTAATGTGTGTTTCTGACAGCAGTCTCCCATTGAATTTGGGAGCATTTACTTTCAAGCTGGTTTTTCTTTTTTCCTTTCAAATATTTCAGTGATAGCTCATAAGTTCTACATACAGTACATAGTCCATTCAGTTTCCAGTTAGTCTGACGGTAAGACTGAGATGGAGGCCGTTGGTAGATACAATGGAATATAAACCTGGTGCAAGATCATTAAGAGGGCACTCAAAATGAGTACATAGGGACTATTGTAAAACATAGGGACTACTGTAAAAGTGTTCTTTGTGTATACCGCAGTATATTCATATTAAAATTTCTATGACAACCATGGCGCAGTTAAGGATAAATGACTTGCTCAAGGGCAGAAACAACAGTTTATTTGAATCTTGTACAGTCAGGGATTTGATGCGACAACCTTTCTCTGGCCCACCCTTCTAAATTCCAGGCTACATGGCCTCCTGTACCCTACCCTAACATTTCCAAAAGAACTGTACTATATAGGCAGTAGGGCTCCAATTGGGATGCAGATTAGAAGCTAGTGGGTGTTTGACAGACATGGAGTAGTTCCTGATGCCCATCAGTCCTTCTAGCCTCTGGGCCTGGGATTCTAAAACCCTGTCCTTCAGTTCCGCTTACAAAAAGGGCATCATAAATCACTGTCATATCAGTGTTTGTCCTCATTCACTCCGTTCCAGGACAGCTCTGCTTGGCAGCTCATACGTATGTCCTCCCAGTGCCCCCCGAGCTCTTGCCCCCAGGTGCACCATGGGACACTGCATGCAGGAAAGGGAACAGTCAGACACTCGAGACTTCCTGATCATCATGGTCATCATCACCACACTCATGTCAGACAGGGACAGCCTTGGCAAGAACAGGCAGATACCATTTCCTGCACAGTGAAAACTCTGTGTTCGAATGCGTGTTTGGTTTTTAGTCGCCTCTTGTTCGAGCCTTTGTTGCTTTGTACCTCCTTGCTTGCAGGCCTTTTCCCTTAGTCCAAGGGTTGTTCTTATTAGTAAACACATCGGGGTGAACAAGGGCTATCAAACTCATTATGTTGTATTGGGCAAATTCATCCTTCAACAAATAGTTGTTTGTTTTGGTAATTGTTGATGCTCATTGACCGTGTGACTGTGTTATTTCGGTGATTCATACACACTGGAAGCTGTCGAAAAAATATACAAATCCATTATAATTTCTGCAACAATTTTTTATTGATTTTTAGTACCTAATCTTCCTTCTACCCGACCGATGGAACATTTATTTTGAGAATTCAATGAAAAAACAACCATAGTTATTTAAGACGGACCAATGTGTAGCTAAAGGGTTAACAGGGTAGCATGTAATTACTGGGTGTATATAAAGCCAGAAGGTTCCTTTTCAGGGACTTAACTTACCCTGATGTAAAAATAAAGCTTAAAAGACCTAAAGATTGTTTTCCAGGTTTGCCATTGCCGTCCCATTGGGCTTTGATCGATAGATTTTAGCTTTGGCCTTAGCAAGATCAAACAGGTTATTTCTCTTTGCTATCATTCCTAATGGATGACTCAAGTGGGTCCATCTATCTCTCCCACTGCTCATTCACACAGAACCCCACTTTCTTTCTATTCAGTGAGAGCACCTATAAGAGTCCCTCAAATGGAAACTCATTGCACACAAACTTAAGCTTTAAAGAATGAATGCTCCTCCAGAAAGTACATCTGCTTTTGGCAAATCCTCAAAATGACCTTTAGTCTTCGAGTAGCCCATACACAGAAGATCATCTATTCACGATATGTAATTGGGCGGGTGAGTTGTCTTAAGACCTCAGGTGATTAGTCAGAATGTTACCACGCATCACTTGCCGCTAAGTCGATGTCCTCGGCTCAAAGCTTCCTAACGCTCTGTTTAATGGATCAGAACACAGCTGAATAAAGGAGTGGGTTTCGACTCGTTTCTACAGAGGAAACCCCCCGTCTCAGCATCTCCTCATTCCTCATCAGATCACAAAACAAAGGCCGAGACAAGGGCCCTGGAAACACGGCAGTTTCAACTTGGCTCGTTTCAGAAATGACTGTGACTCACATGCTGTAGTAGAAACATAATCCGTTGGCTTTTGACAGACTAAACTTGACTTATCTCTCTTGGTTTCGGAACATCTTGATGTGTGTGTGTGTGTGTGTGTCCCAGCGCAGCCGGTGTACAGGCCATGGATAAAGTAGAGTGCGGGAGCGCTAAAGGTGTGTGTTTGTGCTTGTGCTGTTGATAGGGGTGTGTGCAGGAGCATCTGTCAGGGCTGAGGGTGGCCCCCTTTTCCTGTTAGTAATTGGATCTAAAAGTTTATAACTCAAGCTGACAGATGAGTGCATTGTTGAGAGAACGGGAGGTCTGGGAGTGTGGGAGGGACCTCCTCAGTCGGGACGTGAACTTGGCACTGTCATGAAAGAGCACGACTACAGTGCAGCTCCTTTCAGCCACTTATTCGTCACTCACATATTGTACGGTGGTCTAATACCACTGCACCAAGATATTTGGGAGGTCTGTAATGTTTGGGATGCTTTATTAGTTACTGACCAATATGAAGCGAGCACACGCACAGACACACACAGGCACTTAAACCCACCTATTTGCCGGGACCAAAACACATATTCCCATTGAAAGTCCTATTTCCTCTGACCCCTAACCCTAACCAATAATCTAACCCTGTACCCAAATCTTTAACGTTGCCCTAAAACCTAACGGTAAAACCTCATCTTTTTATTTACCTTAGCGTAACCGTATTTTAAAACCTGGGCCCAATGTTTTTTTTCTGGCGAAACCTTGACCCCAAAAACGAACATACTGCAGCAGTCATCCTCATAGCAGAGAGCAAAATGTTCACAGCAAGTTGAATGATCCTTCCAATATTGTGCATACGGGGATTGATGCTTACAAGTGCAGCTGTGCCGCTAAAAACAGACGGACGCACGCAAACACGCAAGCGCACATAATTATAAGGGGCAGGAGTTAGCGGCTCCAACGAGAAAGCGGTATAATCCCAACGATGTGCCTCTGATTTAAGGAACATGTCCTACCACAGGATGACATGGAGGAGGATGTTAACATGCCCGGTTTCTCTCTGTGCAGGTGGTGGTGGACCACATGAGACGCAAATGCAAATGCCACGGTACGTCGGGGAGCTGCCAGCTGAAGACCTGCTGGCAAGTGACTCCCGAGTTCAGGGTGGTTGGCTCGCTGCTCAAGGAGCGTTACCACATAGCCACCCTCATCAAAGCCCACAACAGGAACTCAGGCCAGCTGGAGCACCCCCACCACCCTACACACAGAAGGAGGGCCAACCTCAACGATCTGGTCTACTTTGAGAAGTCGCCGGACTTCTGCGAGAGGGACCCCCGGTCCGATTCGGCCGGAACGCAAGGGAGGACCTGTAACAAGACGAGTCCTGAGATGGATAACTGTGAGAGCCTCTGCTGCGGGCGAGGCCACAACATCTTGCAGCAGACGCGCAGTGAACGATGCAACTGCAAGTTCCACTGGTGCTGTTACGTGGTCTGTGAGGAGTGTCGAGTAACAGAATGGGTCAGCGTATGCAAATGAAGAAATGCAGAAAAAGAGTGATAGATCTCTTTTCTTTTTACGACTGGGAAAGACTGCAATAGAACCCTTCCCTCTGCAATGGACTGCCATTTCCTTTAGTAGAACGGAATGCACAAAACAATACTGGACAATAACCAGTTCAATGAGCTGTACAATCAGTGTCCACAGCATGTGTCCGACCACCATAGTTCAGAGGGCCTGGATCTGCACTGCCTTTCTTTTTTTTTGTTAATAAATTAGATTAAAGACAGTTAAAAAACGATGGAATAATATTAATAACTGAGCACTCGTTAATATAAACTAGGATTTCGAAAGGTTGAGATGATTTGGTCTCCCAACATAAAACAACTGCATGGGATTCCAGTAATTTAAGAAGACGAAAAGCTGCAAATGCGTAAAAGGTTATTTAGAATGTTTTAGAATTTTATATCTGCTCTTTATGTTCAGAGCCAAAAGATAAACATGTTCATTTGGATTGTTTAGTAATGTTTCAGGTTACAAAATGTGACAAATTAGTACAGGGCAAATTCCGACTTTGAAATGTACACCATTCCTATGCACTTATCAGTAGTTAATATTTACAGACATACCTGAGGCAGACATGTAACACACTTTGCAGGTGTGGCTACCTTGTACGCACTGAATACATTTTGTTCAAATGCTTACTTTCATTCAATCAAGATTTTAAAACAGTTATCTGAAGCCATCCCATTAAACCTGGAGTACCTTTAAAAGGACAATCTACCACTAGACACATTATCTCCATAGATAATTATGAGAGATTAAAGGTGTTTCAGACATACTTTTGAACCACAGCAGTATTTTCAAATACCAGAAGAGTTCAACAAATGATATTGGCTGATTTAGTCTGCTGTCTGATCAAAAAGAATAATGGATCCATATTTATTTAGCAGTTATTGTGAGCCATTGTGTTTTGCTGATTGCTCGATCACATTAGTTGAAGGTAAATATGGTTGTCCTTGTACCAGTTAGTTATGTTCAGCCACAACATTGCTGGATAGCTAGGATGGTACATTTTCTTCCCTGTCAAGTTCTTTTCACTCTGGTGGGTTTCCGAAGTGGGGGTAGTGCAAATCTTTACAGATTCTCAGGAGGTCGCCAACTGACTATAGTCTTTTTGAGATTATCAAACAATGACTACTTTTGACGATTTCCAATTGCAAAGAAATTGCTTATATTGTGAGTTGTATATAGTGTGGTTTGCTTACAAACCTGGAGATGTAGATGGCTCATTTCCTTGTGTGGAAAGCAGAAATGCTTGTATTTGCAACCTCAAATATAGAAATTCAAAATGTTTATGGTTTCAGTTCAATTGTGAATTGTTATGTGTTCTGTTCTTCAACTCATGGTCATCTTTGAAAATTGTTCTTCAATGGATGGTCAAGTGTTGCACCCTGTGTCAAGTTATGTTTCTTTGGAAACCTTCCAAATGGAAATAGTATGCAAAGGTTTATGGACACTTGAGAAAAAAACAACAAAAAACAAATGGTAAAGTCAAAGCTTCTTAGACCTTCTACTTGCCTACTCACTTCACATTTCTTTATGACATTTGTTTCTGGCCATCTCACAAAATATCAATTACCTTTTGGACCACACTAGAAATTCTTACTTTCTAGTATGCTAATTGTTTTTTAGATTGTTGTGTTATTCAGAGCAATGAAACAATGACATTTCACAAGTATCCTCAAACCCTATAGTATTTAGTAAATGTAGTATTTACTGTAATTGAAGGGAACTAACATAACACAGTTAATTATATGGGGTTGCTAGGCATACTGATAACCCATACTGATAAGTAACTATATTTACCATTATAGATACATTAAAAAGTCAAAGTATATCATTAAAACTTTTGGAGAAGCGCCCAAAGGTAAATTTGGCGTAACTGTTATTGTGCAATGTTTTGCATCTATTTATCATCCTCCATTTGGCTTGTCTTTTAATGTCATGATTCTTACAAGACCATACAATTTGTAAATATGGCATTATGACACAATATTTGATAAATATCACTGATAAATCTCACTGTGGCGAAGATTATCTATTGATATATTTCATTGTGATTCAGGTGTGTCTAACATGTGTTACTAATAGCTCAGTTAGTAAATAATAGTGCATGGAGAATGGTGTTAATTCAGTTGGGTAAGAAGAACGTCAATGTTCCATTTGGATACCTGTAGATTCACTTATCCTTTAATCGGGCATTAGATGGTGCAATTATGAGGGAAATAAGTCAAGGACAAAATATGGTTCATACAGTATGTCACAAGGAACAGTTATATATATCAATCTGCAAAAATGGCTACCATGTCACTCAAAGCCATTTTGTTCCATATATACACACAAAATGACTAGCGTAGACTGTTGCGAGTGTTTTCTTTCAATGATCCAGTTATGGTAAGGACATAGAATAAAGTGGTCAATTGAGACCTGACTCCTTCAAAAGAATGGACAGAAGACAAAGTTTGATGGCAAATGGTGGATCTGAGTCATGTCTGGGGGGCTGATTAATAAGAGACTGGGACAACTGGGCTGTGCTGCTTTTGGTACAGTTAGAGCAAACTCTGGTCTTCGATAGTCATGCCTTCACCCTACTGTTATAGTCAATAAAATAAAACATTACCATTATCTCAAAGGTTTTACAATAATGTTTAAACGTTATACAATTATTTAAAGAAAACACTTGAGTTTGTGTAACGATTAACGTATAAAGTTTGTACTGATTAACGTACAAACCTAACTCAGCGCAAATACTGGTATATGGTTGTTGTCTATATTCTTGTTTGCCAATAACATTGTTTGTGTTGTGTCTTATGAAAATGTTATCTCCCCAAATAATATATCCATGTACATTTCATCAAAGACCTTGTCAGTCAGTGTAATTTATTATCATGAGCAAAGCTACAGTACATTGTGTCTGTTCAAAAAAAAAGAAAATGTGTTACTGGTATATTAGCACATATTATTTTTTGATGCAGATCAGTAGTTTGCACTTGCATTTTCCTTCCAGAGAACTTGCATTTAGGGGATGAAACAGCGATATGCATTTTGTTACAAAGTTATTATTTTACTTGTTTGATGGTCATGTTTATGTATTTTCTAAGTTATTTTATTTTTGTGAATAACTTAATATTTGCAAAAACAATAAAGAACTAAAGTATAAAAGGGACTGTAATGTGATAAAAAAATTCAAAAATGTGTTTTTTAAATAAAGTGTAATAATGAACATTGTCATGACTCTACCGGTGATGTCAAACTTCAGCGGTGATGCACATCATGGAGAATTGTTTGCCTTCCTAATGTTCTTTGCATGCATCAACAGAAAACCGCCAGCGTTCATCAGGGCTTAATGCATATAGAGCATTCTGAGTTCCTTAGTACGGGTTAAAGTTAGTGAGTGTAATAATGTCAGACATAGGCTTTCAAAGTGAACAGATATAAACAATGAATGTGCAATAATACAGTAATATTCATATCTAAACAGGCAAGCTTGTCTATTAATAGGTACTTGGCATCAAGTACAAGTTTCAGTGCATTTTTGGTATCGGCTGTTGGAACTGTGAGAACATGTTGTGCAGCAAAAACCTTAGGTTGCCTTTTGACATGAAGCTTTTGCAATCTCCACATAAATATCTGCAGGCGTTCATTGAAAGTGAGCTTTATCAGCAGCCAAATTGGAGCAAGCTTATGATTACTGCCTTATATAAACAGATTTCAGCGAAAATTAGTTGTTCAATATTTTAACCCTCTGTCTGATAAATATATTTGTCTCACTTTCTTAAAAAAAACATCTGGTATTAACATTTTAATCATGAATAAGTATCATTTAAAATGACAAAGTACAAATACAATATGGATTGTATTGGACCTACCTGTTGCAAGCAACCAGGGCTGGACTGCAATTTTATCCCAATGTTTTTTTAATCCTACTCTAACGTTAAGTTGGAGATTTATTAAGCTGTTGCATGAACTGCATGTATTGTAAAGGTCACACAACAGAACAACATTTTGTTACTTCAGTAACAGAGAACACTCAACAACAATGGTAGGCTCAAATTGTGAATGGCACAAAATCAGTGTCCAATAATTAGTGCAACCTTTCCAGCCTTGTCAAATAAGGCATATATTAGAATAGAATTTTAAATATTTTTTAATGTATCAGGAAGATGTTCGATATCTGACCTTAGTCTAGGAACACATTAAAAACCCTAAGTTGTGTTACTAGCCATATTCTTTCAGTTGATCACATTTTAGGTGACCAAAAATGTAAGCAACCGAAGAAGCCAGAACATTACATTTTACAAACAAGCGTGTTTTTTGGTGTTAAAAGCTGCAAAAAAAAACAGTAGCCATGAAGCCACAACAGAGCTAGCTTATGGAAAACAGGCAATGCCTTGCCAAGGCCTGATTTGAAATAAATTCCCTGTGTATTTTTCCCCTAGGGTGGATCGCATGAAGTAGATCCTAGGAACCAGTCCATACAAGCCAGGTACCAAAATGAGAGAGTAGACAGTAGACAGGACACAGCGCTTGAACCTGAATGACAATGTTTTTATAGAAGAAATTAGTTAGTTAGTTGAACACAAAACATACCGTAAAACCTACAGGTAATAACTATAGTCCATGTGCTTTGAACGAGTTAAGTGACTAATTTATGCTTTTGTAACAATACACTTATGACCAATTTTTCGAACAACAACAGGTCCATTTGCAACATGTTATTTTAATTAAATGTCCACAAGCCTAGATACACTGACATTGATAGCATGAAGACCACACATGCTGTTACATGTGTAGGATAACTGGTCTGTGCATATGAGACATATGCAAGCTCAGCTGAAGGCAGACATTATTTAAAATATAGACTTGCATTCAAATGCATTGGAATCCTATAGAAGAGGGAACCAGTTATGCATGTTTTGGCATTCACTGTATGGTCAATCGATTTGTTACTCAGAACAATCATACCCAGTCAAAACAATAGAAAGTTCATGGAAACACGCGTGTGTTCGTGTGTGTCCATGGGGAGTTTCAGAATGTCCTAATTGAAATCAATCATCTTCGTGTAATTTGGGATTTTCATAAGTGTACAATAACAGATGTCTAACAAATGTATTTTATATAGCCAGTATATAGCAGTATATAGCAGTAGTCCAAAAATGCTTATACAGATACCAAGTCAAGTGCTTTCATGAATGTCAGTCCTGTCCACTATGCAGGCTCCGATCATCTTAGCCAATCACCATTGAATCAAACTGTAGATGCTACCAGTTTATACGATT
The DNA here is from genome assembly GCA_016801125.1 of Novumbra hubbsi. Lineage (NCBI taxonomy): Eukaryota > Metazoa > Chordata > Actinopteri > Esociformes > Umbridae > Novumbra > Novumbra hubbsi. The sequence continues at coordinate 31,975 of JACXGK010000481.1, forward strand.
GGGAGTTAGCATTTAGCAGACATTATGTGTAACCCTGTAGAGGAATACTTCTTAATATTTTGCAGCAAAATGTTTGGCCTTTGTGGTCACATAAATTATGAGGGATTTAACAAACATACATTTCAAATGTCTCTAAGAGCCCTCCAGTGTGACTTGTTAATGCACATTATGTCAGTATGCACTGACTTTTCCAGAGTTTGACTGTGTAAAAATCAGTAAACTACTACCTGCATTGTAATGGATTGTTAGAAGTGACGGTCCTGGATTATTGATTGTTTCAGTACTTATGAGCATGCTCAAATGTTAATAAAACATAAGCTCTGATAATGTGGGCTATGTGGTATTTAGGGCTATAATGGTACACAGGAAAGTGTCTCTTTACTGTTTGCACGTAAAACTGAATGAATACATTTATAAACATTTTCATAAATAAGTTAAATAGTTAGCTAACTAGCAGATAAGGCTATTTTGTTTAAACAGAAGCCTTTGAATACAATGTAATTTAAATTGTAATACCTATTGGAGCTTTTACAGATTCTGTTTTGTGAGCCAGACTCAAGACTGACTCAGACTCAAGAACAGCTGCATTGGCAAATGGGGGTAGGCAATTGATGAACTGACAATGTAGAATCCTCCATCATAATTTTAATTAGGTTGAGCAGCATTTTGGCATACCAGTAAACTAAAATGATGATTGACACAGGCACTTTGCAAAAGCAATAACTGTATGTGGCCTATCTCTTCTTGATGAAAGTAGCCTACGTGGCCGGCAACACTTGAAAAACATGTTGACAATGATGGGCACAACATGTTATTTTTTAGCATCTTCTACCGACTTGAGAGAACATTTTATTTTTGTACTAATTTAACTAAATTGTTCATTCCAATTCTTGCATAGATAGTAATGGACACATAATTGTAAAATGCTTAGTTTATATCGATTATGTTTCAGATTGACTAATTACTGACTATGTACATAGCCATGTTAATTTAAATGAATAAACAATTTACAGCTCTCTCAAGATGACAAGCAAATGTAAATGAGTGGGAATGACCATCAGATCTTTTAGAGAGACCCATCTTTATCTTTGGATGATGTGGATAAGCAAACATGTCAGTCACCTGTTATATGTTAAGTTCTATACTAGTCACTATTATAATGTGTGCGTCAGCTATATAAAGTTCATTTTAGCCAAATATGACTGTAGGTATTGACTGCTGTCAGGGCATTTAAACCATGAAATGAACTACTCACATCATGGACATAAACGTTAATCAGACTGTTTTTTAATCAAAAGGTTTTTTAGTGAATTAAAGAATGACCAGTGGTGTATTCATCCTTCATAACTACACATTCAGGTGCCTTCTAATCCTAAATAGGTGGAATTAAATCTATGCAAAAGTGTAGTGCTGATGTTGAGACTATGGCTGTTTCTGAGAGGGGTCCTAATGTGGAAACCATACTTTTGTAGGTTCTTAGGCTACTGTGAGGGCCAAGATCACAAGGCAGTTGTGTTCCCTCTGATTCCAGCAATCAGTCGGGTTCATCTGCAGAATGGCGGGTGATTAACATACCCATTGTACTGACTCATGCCTCATATACTTAACAGACCACATAAGGAATGAGATTGATACTGGTAACTTATGTGGAATTGTGTTGCTTTATCTCCAGAATGCTTTGATACAGTTACTGTAATCACTCGTCTTCTAAAGTTTTTTGCCAAGATAGAGGCTTTGGGATTATGCAGCACCACTTTTGAATAACTTAGGTCTGACTTGTCAGGAACAGAACAAGTGGTTGAGGTACATGGTTTCCAATCCTCAACTGAGACGTGGCACAGGAGACCGTTTATATTATAGCAGTACATTCATTCAGTACATGTTTTTAGTGTCACCAGTTCTTTTGTTCTGATGACCGCACTCCTGGTGGTTTTCAAAAGACAAACCACACTTGAGAATATACTTAGTAGAGAGCCCACTACAATCAAAGTGTGGTTCGCTGACAACAAGTTCTCTGTACCTTTGCAAAATAGAAGCAATTCAGTACAGAAACAAAAGAAAGCAACAGGAAACATGTCCCCCTTTATGGATCCATTGTTAGAGCAGCTTTGATTTATTACATGATCTGGGAATTTGAACAAAAACGGTGTGGTTGGATTTCAGCATTGTTTCAATTGGGGGACCTCTCTGAAGGACCACGTTTTGGAAGAAGGTAAGTACAGGTAAGGGAAATTTGGCACAGAAAATATGGGTGTTTAGCAAACTGATATACCTTTTTTTACATTAGACCACCAACTTTTAGTGTTTAGCCTAAGCCAAAAAGTTGTGTTGGTCGAAGTTCCTTTACTAGGATTTGTTTGGAGGGGTGTCTATATTTTCTCCGAAATTTTTTTTGGGGAAAACTTGGGTTGGTTTTCTTGACTTGCTTTCACGCACAATGTGATGTCATAAGAAGCAGGGTGATCGAGGGATGCTACATTTCCTCCTGCTGGCTGAGGGACTACAATTCAAGATTCCCGTAAAAGGATTACAACCCTGAGATCCAGCCAGACAGGAGGGAACAGCTTGAACTTGCACACCTGATAAAAATAGGCTTACGAGAGCATGTTAGTGTGTTTTGTTAGGAAGGATTGGATCACATCGGATTTTGTTTAACTGTTGAGATTTGTGTTATACTTTGAGTTACTCTTGTTAAGTTTTGTTTAAAGGAATAAAGTGATTTTGGTTTTGCCTCCCTTTTCTATTCAACCACACTGCAGAGAACACCACTAAGAGTTACCAGCCCCCTGTAACATCACATCAATAACACTCAAATGTCACTGCAATCTCAATCTAAATGGGTCCTACAACAAATTATATTGCTAAATGATCTATGAAAAATGTAACTTAAATACTTATGTTTACTTTGCGCTAACTTGAAAGGAAGAAGGAAAAGACATCAGAGAGTTTTAATGACACTTTATTAAATTCTAACTTCCTCATAACAGTATGATGGGATTTAGTGACAGTACAAATTTGGCACTATTTCATAAAACTGACAAAAGAGAATGTATCAACAGTGTGCCCACTGATCAACGCTCATAATATTGAGCATTTATCTATCATATATCCTAACCTTCATGGTAAGGATAGAGGTATTTCTGGGTCTACCAGGTCATTGGCCATTGCTGAGCTCATTGATTTAATAGGATTCATCTGCATCGTGATGGAAAGCAATTCATGCATTGTTACTGCTTTGGCCCTAATGTAGTCTGTTGGTAGACACAACCAACACTACAAATGCAAAACCAAGAACCAAGACTTGTCATTCAAAGCTAATTTGTGAATGTACTAGAACTGCACTAGAACAAAAACATATTTTTATATGTTACTGTTGACTAACTGCACTAATCTCAGTGGTGACCGTTAAATTAAGCTCAGAAGTCGTATTATTTATAAAAAAGAATTGGCCATGTATTGGCCATTTTGTTTATTATGGCGGGTTGCCATTGTCTGAGGGTGGTACAGATGCCAGAGATGTGAATCATGCGCAGCTTGCCGAGGGCTGTTAGCATGCATCTGGATTGGGAGTAGACGCCTAAAATGGGAATCTCCTTTTTAGTGTTCGTAAGAGTATTGAGCTAAAGCCGTTTTGCCAGAGGTAAGTAGATTGTGTTAGAACATCTGTGTATATAGCACTTTTACAACTTTTTTTAAGTAAATGCGAGTCTTTTGAATTTATGGTTCTCCACTGAGATCTTTGTACACATTTAACATTTTAAAAAATGTACAGCAAACAATATTGTTATATTCTTGAAGTGCTAGACAACATGATATAATATGCAAATTCTATTACATAAATTACGGAATGATATACCTTTATGGAGGAACGGGCCGATTCGAGAAATTTAAAATTTGCTAAGAATAAAGCCCTTGGTCAAAGTTAGCTAGCAAGTGAACAAGGAAGTGTGTGCAGGGTGGAACAAACCTGATAGCGATATTCTTACTTAGCATTGAAAATGTACATTTGTCACTTACTAGAAGTATTTCTCCATATCTGAATCAAGCTTAATAGTAATGAAATAGGGGTTATGCTTTTGATGGGAGAGTTAACAATTTTTAAATATGTTTCTGAATGACTGAGTGTGTACTTTACATTAGGCGTTTTGCGTTGTTGGGTTGAAAATACCTGCCAGGCACATATAAGGGCAAAATTTGCTGATTTGGAGATCACCTTCATTTCCTGTTTCATCAGTCAGTAGTCAGTAAATGGTAAACGGAACTCAACCAAAACAGTGGTATAGTATGGAAGAAATTGTTGTAACACTTGAGCGTGTGATGTTCATAGACATGAATTGGATGGTCAGTTGAGTGAATCCGCCTGATGTGCTTGTAGTTGATCATGGACTAGAGCCTGCGGTAGCTGACCAGTGGTTTAAGAAGTGCCACGCTCAATAAATCAGCAGAGATGTAACAGCTTAGGTCAGATCAGACGAGAACTCACACATAGAGGCTTAATCCCATCAAGGTCCTAGTCCTCCACAGATTACACTTTGATGCGTCACTTTGATGGGCCTTCATTATTTGATTTGTTCTATGGTTAATGTGATAATACTCAGGACTATTATCTTGCTTTGGTGAAAACATCGTAATCCTCAACTCTTTTTGATACTAGAGCGGTTTTATGATTTGGTTTCCAAGTAATTCAACTCACAAACAAGAATAGTTTGGAGCAATGTCCCCCAGGTTCTTGACAGGTTTTCCTTGACATGCTTTTATATGAGCAGTCCTCAAACTTGCATTGAAAATCGATTTCCAATCCAAATGTGATTGTTTAATATGTATTTGTGTAAAGAACCCAAGTGTCAGTATTAATTACTACTGTTCAGCATGAAAGGGTACACCTGTCACATCCTGGCAGTCAGACCCAACCTCCTCTCTCCCTCAGAGACACCTGTTCATTGTTGTTAAAACAATGTGTTCTTGATCACCGTCCCTTTAAGTTCCTTCTTCCCTCTTATGTCTTGTCGGTCATTGTTGGGTTTCTGTTCCTTTGTAACTTCTGCTGTGTCTATATGTTCTGATTTCAAACATAAAGTACATGAAGTAGGCACAAATGTCCACTGTCATCATGCAACAGTTGCCTAGGAAATAATATTTTAGAACACAGGCACAGTGCATCTAAAAATACAAGTATGGTTTCCACTACACCAATGAGATACTTTAAAATCAAGCAATTGTCACGTCTCCACCTAGCGGTGGCCA
>JACXGK010000481.1:37318-108609 GCA_016801125.1 Novumbra hubbsi
TATTTAATCCCTCATGTGTCTTGTCTCAGCGTTCGGTATTGTCTCTGTTACGTGTCAGCACTGAGGTGCTCTGTTGGTGATATTAATCACCATATTCTTGTTCATTACTCCCGGAAGGGTTGTTACTCTTACCGTTTAAGAAAGATAGGTCAAATAAAATCCTATCTACATCCGCTGCCTGCATTTTGGTCTACTCCTTATCGACGGCGTCACAGCAATAATAATTTACTAGACACCACTCAAAACACTAAGGTAAGTAATTTATTAGTATTTATATAATCAGATCATCATATAATTAATATAATTATATATGGGCTGAATACCCGCGAGGCAGTTCCATCTGGCCCACGAAAGGAAATAAAATAGTTTTCAGGGGAATTAAAAAACAACGCACCAGCTCAATCTTATACATCTGAGTCATCATTTAAATTATCTACACATTATAAAGGATCGATAAAGATGGCCTAGCCACAACGTTCGTATTTCACAGCTGGTGCAAGAGGTCTGAGGATTTGACATTTTTCTCCAATGCCGACAGCCTATCTTCTGGGGCAGCTCTGTTCAACATCCACCCTGAAATGAAGCACCACAGACACAGAAGCTGGTTTCCTGTGCAGTGCTCAGCGTGTTTATGGAAACAACAGTTTCCATAAAGTGGTCAAAAAGGCAAAAAAAGGTCCAAACACTTCAGATCACATAAAGAGGCAAAGGTGGATAAGGAAAAATCAAAAATTCAGGTTGAAAAGGTTGAAGGCAAAAACACTAGTCGATACCCAATAATATCTAACTAAATAACTGCAAGAACAAGCTTAGCAATATACTCATAGAAACAAGAATACCAGACAAAGGAAAGGGGAGCCTAAACAAAAAAGGGGAGATGATGGGACATGTGTGTAAAGAGACAGGTAAAACAAGTGACTGGACCTGGAACAGAAGACAATATCCCACAACCAGCAGAATGACACAACCGAACGTCACACACCCGTCCACCTCAAACAGTTCTGGGCCTATTTGTGCAAACTCCAGATGGAAATATGTATCCAGTCGCTGATATGGTTGTACTTCTAAATTCACCTGAGTTGGTAGCCTGGTATTTCCTGGCTGCCTGAACTTGCAGGGACTCCTGGCTGTCATGCTTCATTTCTGCTCAAGAAAAGTGTTCTGCTCTGTGCAGTGCACTCTAATACAATGCACTCTAATACAATGCACTCTAATACAATGCACTCTGATACAATGCACCCTGATACAGTGCACCCTGATACAGTGCACCCTAATACAATGCATCCTTATACAGTGCACCCTGATACAGTGCACCCTGATACAGTGCACCCTGATACAGTGCACCCTGATACAGTGCACCCTAATACAATGCACCCTGATACAGTGCACCCTGATACAGTGCACCCTAATACAATGCACCCTGATACAATGCACCCTGATACAGTGCACCCTGATACAATGCACCCTTATACAATGCACCCTGATACAGTGCACCCTGATACAATGCACCCTGATACAATGCACCTTGATACAATGCACCCTGATACAGTGCACCCTGATACAATGCACCCTGATACAATGCACCCTGACACAGTGCACCCTAATACAATGCACCCTGATACAGTGCACCCTGATACAATGCACCCTGATACAGTGCACCCTGATACAATGCACCCTGATACAATGCACCCTGATACAGTGCACCCTAATACAATGCACCCTGATACAGTGCACCCTGATACAATGCACCCTGATACAGTGCACCCTGATACAATGCACCCTAAAAAGGTGCACCCTAAAACAATGAACCCTGACACAGTTCACCCTGATACAGTGCTCCTGATACAATGCACCCTAAAACAATGAACCCTGACACAGTGCACCCTGATACAGTGCTTTTGATACAATGCACCCTAAAACAATGAACCCTGACACAGTGCACCCTGGTACAGTGCACCTTGATACAATGCACCTTGATACAGTGCACCCTGATACAATGCACCTTGATACAATGCACCCTGATACAATGCACCCTGATACAATGCACCCTGATACAATGCACCCTGATACAGTGCACCCTGATACAGTGCACCATGATACAGTGCAACCTGACACAGAAACGTGTAAACAATAAAGCAAGGTAAACTGGCAGATCAGAACATCGCTACAAAGTGCTGAAAACTTGACTATTGTTGTTCAGTCATTAGTCCGATGTTTTAATCTTGATTAATTAATTGAAGGACTAATTTGAGCTAGCCAAAAAGAATAGCTCAGATGCTGAAAAGCTAGCTAAGATTTGATTTATATTTTCTGGATGAATTATTGTTGAAGTGTGAAATTGTATTTAGTTATGGTAAAAAGGACTAAACAAAAGCTACAAAGGCTGTGGTAGCTACTAAAACAAAACAGCAGTTTTTTAGCCAGCTAGACCAGCCAACGTAAGTCCCCAGCTGCTCCATTTGTAATTGTGAAACACTGGAAAAAGAGTGCAATACTGACAGCAGCTGCCTGAAATGTCCCATTGTTTTAACCTTCCCCAGGCTATTGCGAACAGTGCATGTATGTCTAGCCAACAACAATTCCAAGTTGGATTTAGTGGAATTGACCGTATCGTTTCATGGGAGTGACTCGGTGAGATCTGTCATCTTTGGATTTTTTTTTTAATCCAAATATTGTGTTGTGAGGTTACAAAGAGAGCAGTATTTCTGAGTAAAGAAAGCATATTACCATTCTGCCTAGCCTGGGCACAACAGTAAACCTAACCAGCTAGTGGCATATAGCAATAAAAGCAACGTTATCCTCACTCTGGCTTGGATCTAATAGGAAGTGCATATCACTCTGCAAGCCTCCATAACGCCACTTTCAGTTAGGAAGATAACTGAAGAAGAGAAGAAATTTGTGGGAAATATAGAAACATTTATCCAGAATATCTAGGAATTCCCCCACATTTTGCAAACCTACTGGAAGGCCCTGATATGGTTAGTAAGCCATCAGTTTCAGGCCAGTGTGTTATGTTGAAACTTGGTTTAGTTGGCATAATGGTAAAAAATACCCATCAAAACTAAAGGCTACCCCTAAAATACCATTAGCATTGACAAAGCAATCAGCAATAAATACATTTTGATAACTCAGTTGTGGGTCCATAAACAGTACAACCTGGCCTAGCGTTGGATTAATACGTTTTTAGAGTCAACTCAGGATAATTCGCTTAGACAATACATGTTTTCTCATAGGGCATTGTGCTTATTCTGTCAGCTTCTTTACAAATACTTGATCTGGGCTAACACTACAGTTTGATCCTAATTACGTTTTAATGATTTGGATTGCATGAATACTATGGACGAGGACAGAAGATAATTTGTGGGTTGTATTCATTAAATATTGAAGGAAGGCCATCAAGTACATGCTTTTAACAACATTCGCAACATGTTTCGGGCGACCTAAGCCGACACCACAAGTGGATTTGGTTCCATTTTCTTGAAGGCTCTGTGAAAAGGGAGTTATGAAGCCCGCTCACCCTAGTGACTGTTCCTATTTTACACTAGCTTAGGCTCTATGGCCATGTCTTCCCAAGGCAGGAGATGGGAATGACACAAGGAGCATTCCACTAAAATATTGATCAGCAGGGTTAAATATTTCCTCTCCAAGAGGGCTATAAATACGTAGGAGCGAGAAGCCCTTCGTCCAGCTGGGTCCCCACGAGGGAGAGCCTTCGACTTACAGTGGACCCACTCCACCTCCAGCAGGTCCCTCATCTGTCATTAGATCAAATCTGTTCTCTGTTTAAGTGCGCCCTCTCTATTGTGACTTCCTAAATACTTAATGAGTTCTGTTTAAAAATGCTCCTTAAGTTACTTGTTGCATCTTTCATAGAACATTATGTCCTTAGGCCCCACTTGCGTGGGGGCTGAAGATGATCTAATGGACGCTGTGCAAAGTTTTGGGAACACTTTGTTAGTTTAGAGTTATTTATTTAAGAGAGTATGTTTGAAACTTACCTAATGTCTTGGAACTCTGTAGTGAATTGGGAAACTAAAGAGTTACCCAACTAGCTGACAAAGTTAGGAAAAATAAAATAATGTCTTAAATACAGTGGCTCTCAAAAGTATTCATCACCTTAGACTTTTACACATTTTATTGTATTAAAACATGTCATCAATGTGAGTTTAATTAAAAATAAACATTGCCCCTGATCAACACAAAAAAAGTCCCTAATGTGTAAGAGTTGAAAACTGCTTTTCACCAAAAGTCTTAATCCAACTTGATGGAGATTGATCTATTTTGCAATGAATGGTCAACAATTGTTGTGGCCAGATGGCGTTTATAACTAATATTCAGTAAAGTGGATGAATTCTAATGCAATCTTTTGTATTTAAAACTATTTGTAGATTTGATTTAATCAGTTTGACATATTGATTTCTTTAGCATTGATTTCAATTTGTAACAATAAAAAGTGGAAAAAGTCCAAAAACAGTAAATACTTGAGAGCTACTGTGTCAGTATGTTAATTTGATCTCTTACTGTATATAGACACTACATTTTTCTACTTACTGTGTTATTTTATCCACTTACTGTTTTACTACCACTTACTGTCATGCACCATTACACCATAGCCAATTCCTTGTATGGGTAAACATAATTGACAATAAAGCTGATTCTATATTATTCTTGACTAGTTTTAGGCTGTTTGTTTGGGTTGATTTCAGTACAGACAATTATATGCATGATAAGCCTTGAACATAGGAATGTTATTAAAATGCCATAAAAAACCGTATTGAGAGGATGCATATTTTTACAATCTGTCTTGCATTCTCCCAAACGCACGCCGCTGGGACCATTGGTGTAGCAGCCCCCTTCACCTCCTAAGAAGCCTCTAGGAGACTTTTAGATATGCCATCAGAAAATGTTTCCACTTTGTCATCATGGAAATCCAATGTTCCTGCCTCCTAAGGCCTGGCACTCTCCCCCTGCTGACCCTGGGCTCTGCAGCTTGCATCAAGGTATCTACCCTGAATGAGTTCAATTGCTGCATCATCAACCAACCCTTCAGAAGTTCTCAAGAGTATAATTAGCAATTTCAGCATTAATAACGTAAAACGTAGGAGCAACGTTACCCTTTAATCTTAGGCTCTTTGGCATTTTTTTTCTTCCCCTTTTCAGCTTTTTTTTTTTTGCAGTTTTTGACCCACACCAACCCACAAGCAACGGTCTAATATTTAATCACAGGGCAGTGGATAGTAAAGGGGTTTTATTGACCCATCTGAAGGGCGATAATTTAAAAGGGACAGAGCCAAGCACATTGATGACTTTAGAGGCATTTTATAGAGCTGATTTGTCAAAGTAAAAACAGTGTTTCAAAGTAAAACAGTCATTTGAAGATTATATGGAAGATTCTACAGAGGTAGGGCTGGGAGCATATATCACGGCCTCAGAAATTCATCCAATTACAATACAAATCTTTAACCTCCATTCCATTGCATGGCTAAATGGATGGCTATTATTTTGGGTATTTACGATTGCAAAGTAGTGGCTCTTTAGATTCACTTTTACAAAGACTATTACAGAGCCATGTAATGGACCATTCTTGGCTGCAAATACGTACTTTAGAGTAATATGTTTTTTTACTAATGTCACACTTTAAAAATACTTACCCATTAAGAATTTAAAAATAATAAAATAAAAAATAAAATAAGCCAAATAATTTTAAATATGCCATTAATATGCCATTGCATATTACAATATTGACTGAACATTTAGGCTGAGGGTGAATCATGTATACCTAGGAGCTATGTCTGACAGTGGTCTAGCTATGTCTACCAGTGGGCTAGCTATGTCTGACAGTGGGCTAGCTATGTCTGACAGTGAGCTAGCTATGTCTGCCAGTGGGCTAGCTATGTCTGCCAGTGGGCAAGCTATATCTGACAGTGAGCTAGCTATGTCTGCCAGTGGGCTAGCTATGTCTACCAGTGGGCTAGCTATGTCTGACAGTGGGCTAGCTATGTCTGACAGTGAGCCAGCTATGTCTGCCAGTGGGCTAGCTATGTCTGCCAGTGGGCAAGCTATATCTGACAGTGAGCCAGCTATGTCTGCCAGTGGGCTAGCTATGTCTGACAGTGGGCTAGCTATGTCTGCCAGTGGGCAAGCTATGTCTGCCAGTGGGCTAGCTATGTCTGCCAGTGGGCTAGCTATGTCTGACAGTGGGCAAGCTATGTCTGCCAGTGGGCAAGCAATGTCTGACAGTGGGCTACAGGAAAGAGTTGAGAACAAGGCAGAATATCACACTGTCCGATTTGTAGTCAGAACTTCTTCAAGGTTCAAAGACAAACAGTATGAACGTAATCCTATTTACCCTAAAGCACATCAATGTATTTATAATAGGTATCACTAAAGCATGGATGGCTAGAATAATCTGAAACAACTCTTTGTTCAGAAAACGATCAAGCTCTGGGCCCTTTCATGTATCTTAAACAAAAGTTCAATATGCGCTGCACAGACCTGTTGATCTGTGCTCAGAGATCATTCCAAAAATGTTTCCCTCCTGCAGATTCTTCTCCGAAAAATGTCTAGTAGGCCTACTGCTTGTGGTACACTATACAAGTATGCTGAGAACAAGTTGAATCAGATGCGTATATTAGCTGTCCCTGTAGTTATCCATCGAGGGCCTGGATAGGAATGCGCTCCACTTTCAGTGTCCATGTCTATGACAAATGGTACCATGTCAATGCTAGCCTATTCCGTCCAACAAAACACCCTCACACTTTCCTTTTTATTTGAAATGTCAGAAAAGTAATCAGATAAGATTAAGCAGCGCTAGAAATGACTTTGGAGACGGATCGAAACATGTCTGAGGGTGAGTGCCAAGGTTTCACTGTCTCCAAAATGTTGAAACCTGTCCGCTGATGTCTGTGGGTGCGTGTGTGTGTTTGTATGTCAGACATTACCTGCAATAAACACGACGCAGATGATATAGCCTTTGACCTGACATCGGCATCGTATCCTACGGTGCTCATGGTGTTAGCAGCAATCCATTAGAACCCACTCGTTATTTGGACCATGTACCTTTTGGAGGGAGACTGGTGAGCGGAGGTAGAAGTAGAGATATAGTCTTTCTTTGATGTGTCATTTCTCTTGTGTGATCTGCCAAGATAGTGACTCGCCTTCTTGAAACAATGCTGTGGGACATCTGGAAGGGACATCTTTTATAAGGCTGGCGACGTCAGGGTGTTCCCTTACACAGCTGAACAGAGCCAAACAGGCAATAAAGGGATACCTCGCAGGCACTCTGGCCAGTTTGTGTCACGTTGATACTCTTCATCTGGATGTGGAAACCACAACTACGCACCTTAGGGGCGTCTTAGTCATCTGACTGATGGAAGACACACAGCTTCAATTGACATTTAACACAGAGGAGCTATGCAGTCAGCTGCCTTATGCAATAACAGTAAAGTATTTGATGCAACAAAAAAAATAAACTCCTGTTCTTGAATTTACCCTGGCTTAATGTGCAGTGGTTGGCAATCGACATAGGAGAGAAATGCTCTCTAAAGACTTTGATTGTGTGTTCTATTGAAAACTATTACAGGGCAAATGTCTGCCAGTAAATGCTAATTGTCCAATCTTGTCCAAGAATCCACCACCTTCTATCTTCTTGTGGTCTTGTTGCCAGGTCGGTGGTTTCAAATAAGGACAACTGTCACTCATTGCACATTCTTTCAGAGTTCAGTCAGAAAGTGGCCGTAATGACATGCTGCGTGCATGAAACCAAAACAAGAGAGAGCAAAAGCCCTGTGCCAGTGAAAAAGAGCCCTCTGTGAAACGTGATGTGGAGCCTAAACACGATCGTACCTTTGATGATTTTAATCAGCCCAACGCTGATGAGAAATCCCACAAGAAACACTTGCCCTGCTGGTGTGCTTGTCTTCTGCCGTCCCTTGAGCACTCAAAGTTTGCTCATTCTGCTGCTGGTACTTTGCAATGTGTAATCAGGTGACATACTATTTACAGGTATATGCAAAGGAACTCACTGGGACCATAAAACATGTAGACCTTCAACCATGCAGATACCAAATGCCAAATAGTTGATGCACCATACGAACAAAACAGCCAATGTTTTTACTGTCATAATTGCAAGTACATTCCCAAAAAGAACATAAGTGCAACAAGGTGATCAAATCAAATGCGTTTTGATCCCAATTCCAGAAGAACAACATCAATAATAAGCTTTTAAAAAGCAAAATTTTTTAACAAAACAAACATAGCTCGTGATTAAAAAGCGTGCAAGGTTAGGGTCTCGGATACAGCAAGTAAGTAGCATCTTGGTTAGGCAACTTACTGTTGTGCTGCCGGGAGTTCCAGGAGAGGCACATATTGGCTCAGCACAGCCCTGGGTGAGGGAAGGTATCGTCATTAAAGACTAGCTACACCCAATGCACTCTGGGTGATCCCTCAAGCATTTATCGTTATAGTCACAATACAATTCCATGTATTCCATTCAGAGTCTGGTCTGCTAAAAGGTTTAGACTTTCCATCAGTGTGAACATTTACCCAACATGGTGACACAGGGCAGAGTGAGGTACCCAGCATGGGGACAGGGCAGAGAGAGGTACCCAGCATAGGGACACAGGGCAGAGAGAGGTACCCAGCATGGGGACACAGGGCAGAGAGAGGTACCCAGCATGGGGACACAGGGCAGAGAGAGGTACCCAGAATGGGGACACAGGGTAAAGAGAGGTACTTAGAATGGGGACACAGGGCAGAGAGAGGTACACAGAATGGGGATACAGGGCAAAGAGAGGTAACCAGCATGGGGATACAGGGCAGAGAGAGGAACCCAGCATGTGGATACAGGGCAAAGAGAGGTACCCAGCATGGGGACACAGGGCAGAGAAAGGGTACCCAGCATGAAGAATCAGGGCAGAGAGAGGTACCCAGCATGGGGACACAGGGCAGAAAGAGGTACCCAGCATGGGGACACAGGGCAAAGAGAGGTACCCAGCATGGGGACACAAGGCAGAGAGGGGTACCCAGCATAGGGACACAGGGCAGAGAGAGGTTCCCAGCATGGGGACACAGGGCAGAGATAGGTACCCAGCATGGGGACACAGGGCAAAGAGAGGTTCCCAGAATGGGGAAACAGGGCAGAGAGAGGTACCCAGCATTGAGCAGAGTGGAGCGGCAATGCCAAGCACATCCGTTAGACGAGCAATAAAGGCAGGTCTTTAATCTGTCTGGAGCAGCTGGTAGCGGCTGACAGCACTGAGGTTCTCATTATCTCCTTATTTCTCCAGTGAGCTCTCTCATGTGGTCATGCAGCTGCAAGTGGCGTGCCTCTACTCCATCGCTCCCGAACAGAGGGACTTTCCAACTAGAAAGAGAGAGAGAGAGGGATGGAAGGAAGGCGAAATAGAGGGGGAGGGCTGGAAATAAAGTGAGGGGAGGGCTAGAAAGAGAGAGAGAGAGTATTCCTATCCTAGAAGTTACAGTACACAGTTTGTAGAGTCCTGCTGCTTTATCCCTCAGCACTACAAATCAGAAAACACAATTTTAAGATGTGTCATTGTTTTTTGGCTATTATTTCCAACCTGCTTATGGATATGGCACTTAGCCATCAAAATTTTAATGAGAAGATCCTAAGGTAACTTTTTAGAGTTACTGTTTACACTGTTTAAGACGAAGATACCGGGCTGCGTTCAAAAAGTTATCCGTCAAATATTTGCCCCAGGTGATAGCTAGCTGCTGGAATAGGTCTAAGCAAAGCAGTTTACCTCCGAGGAATGCAACCAAATTAGCAAATCAGTTGCGCTGTATATCACTCCAACACCACATTTTCAACCATAATGTATTATGAGATAGAAGAAGACAATGACAGGATTATCTTATAATACATTATTATGTTTTTGTAGAGTTCAGGAGGCATTCACAGTTGTGAAGTCTAGTCTGGTAATTTGGGAAAAGAGGTCTGTCAGATAACAGACATTTTAATTGGTTGGTAATTCAGTGTTATAATATGATCTATGCATGATTATATAAATATATATATATATATAACCATATGATTTTATATGAAAACATCTAATGAGGTGTAATAAAATGAAGGTAAAAAGACATGTAAATAGAAATGCATAAATATATGAAAAATAGTTAATACATTTAGTGCGTTCATTTGCAGAGAAGGGTTATCATAATTAATGTCTTGTTAAACTCATGCATGCATATTTCCTCTTACTGTTTTTAATGTTTCATCACTTGCGGCAAAATGTGCGTCTCCCTTGATACAGATCTTTTTCTCATAGAACCAGACACCAAATTGATCTTTATCTGGGCCTCCATGACTAATGGAGAGATTTCCTAATCGCTAAATACATCTAGGATCATAAATCAACATGAAAAAAAGTGTTAGTCTGTGACTCAAGTTAATGAGTTGATAAGTAATAATTAATCAAAAGGTGATTATGTCTCCACAAAATAAATGTTCTTGTAACAGAAAATATTTTGCGACAAGCCTTATACAATACGTTATAGAATTTTATATTAAGTGCACTAAGTTATTATTCAGATTAACTCATAAAATCATATAATTTGGCAAGACATACTATGCTATAATGGTTCGATGCTAACCGTTAGCTAATAATGTAGTGTCCTCATCCCTGTCCTCATCTGTGGCTTCATTTGGGCCATGAGCCCTGAGCTCTGCCTGGCTGCAAGCACATCTGGCCCTGAGGTCAGTGATCTCTTCATATTTGGTAACATGAGGATGATGGATGCAATCGGCTCATAAGGCTCTGTGGTTTCTCTAAGAGTTCAGATGCTCTCAGGTTTTAGGCCAGCACATCTAAATTAAGAAGCAGGGCTATAATATCTATCACATGGTTAGAGGTTCATCAGTGGGAGCCAGGTCTTTGGGAGGAAGAAACGGTAAATTACTTTGATATGTGCCCAGAAAAACTATCTTGAAATATAATTGTAGGAAGGTCCCACGTAGCTCACTTGGAAAGAGCAGGGAGCTGACAACACCAGAGCTGTGTGTTCTATTGCTAAGTGACACAACCATCAACGTATATATGTTTACACTGAGGTTGAAATAACGTCTACTAGAGAGACCTGATGTTAGGTTTCATGTTCAGGAGTGTTTCAGAGTAATAACACATTAGCCTTGTCTAACTTGTTACAAGGGGTTGGCATAATGCCTCAAACAGATCTGGGATTAGGGAAATTAAACATCGGTATCAACTGAAGACTTTGCTGAGTGATTAATGTGTCTGTTAGGTGTTGCGATTACTGTCAAGAATCAACATGTGCAACGACATTCATATCCACCACACAATGTTTATATCCTTCTGTCTAACTTACAGCAATACATTTTGGCACACAAGACCAGGGAAATTAGTATCCAGGATTTATACCAATACACAAGTTGGCACTGGTGGGCAGTGCTTCGTTTATGGGGATGAAATGTTTATTGTTGCCCTGTTTCTTCTCTGTTTCATGTGTATTGTTGCTGTAGGTTGGTGGTAACACACTTCTGTTCCTGCATTGCATAGTTCGATCACTGTTTACAAAGCAGTTTGTATTGAGCAACTTTTGCAAAGTAACAATTTAAGTAAGCTATATTTTTCTAAAGCAGTCCTGGTTTTAGCTTCTTTCAGTTTGACGTAATTGGTAGGTTGGGACAGTATCTTTTCAAAGTAGGTTCTGCCACATTGTCTTTTTCTAGGTGTTCATGGAGCTATTTTTAACTATAAGTAGCGATATCCTTGCCTTTTCCACATAATATCAAGCTGTCAGGAGGCCTGTGATTGAGTTTAAAATGCGACCTAAAAAGACCTCAGTCTCTGATGATAAAGATGGGTGTGACACAGCATGTGGATTAATGTATTAGCATTGTTGTTCATTAATGCATAACGACACTCTTCTGTCTCTTAGAAAAACAGGACATTGGAACACATGCCTACTGATCAGGATTGTTGTCCAGAAGAAAAGAATAACTCACTTCATATTCATAATTTCATCATTTAGAATTGATGAAGTTTAAACATTTGGGTTTTCCACTAAGAGTGTGCCTTTTGTGTTTCATATTGTAAGTACATTATATAAGCTTATAATTCAAATATTACATTTGTCCTTGAAATTTGTTCAAATTGAGACTGCACTATGCAAACGTGCTGTTGTATAGTGTAAGTACTGTTGCATTAATACTGTTCCACTACTACTGTTCCACTACTATAAAAGTTGTGAAGGAACTGTACAAGAACGTGTGTGAATGAAATCAAACAGTCTGAGAGTTTCAATGATTGAACCTCTTTTCATGACAAATATAGTTCTCACGGCGTGACTAAGAACTGGAAGCACCATGAACCAAGTGGTGCCCAAGCAATAAATGTTAATTTCAAGGAACCAATCTCTGTCTTTGTTGTCGTGAAAGGAGCTACAAATCCCTAGTTATTTTTTTGTAATTGCAAAGTAATCGCTAAAGATTATTATTTGTTTTGTGAAGTGGTTGTACTATTTTTGGACAAAAAGCAATGGCTTTTTTGAACACATGTAGGTGTACTATTTATAGTGTGAGAGGGATCTGTAATGGTGGTGAGTACCTGTTAAAGTTATGTTTAAAATATTCAAATTCAGTGAACATAAAAAAAAACAATTACATTATAAACCAACCATTCTTACTACATACCTGACATATTTTCATATTATTTGCAAACACATTGAATACAAAGCTAACAGGGAAGTATTTGCCTTTGTTTGTAAACAATAGTGAATTGATTGAACACACCTCTACCACTGCAGTAGTTATGGGAGGTAGTAGGCAGTGCAGTAGGGATGCGGAATAGACAGTATATTGGAACGTCACCGCTTTTATTTAAACTAATTCTCAGTTTGTGTGCTTCATGGTCAATGCAATACACTAGCAAAACCACAGCAGACTATTTCTACGTCACCTTCTGAAAAAAAGCCCAAAGGCTTCGATTCACCAATCAAGCATTTGGTGAGCCCACCCTTCCAACTTGGATGGGTGAAAGTGACCAATTCAATGGCGGATTCAATTATGACCACAAGCATTGAATAAATAAATTGTGAAATACACTGCTAAATATGTTACATGTTTTTTATTTAATCTTTTATTTATGATTTAATGTATGTATATCCCTTCATATTTAATTTGTTTGTGGTGTACATAGTAATTTAATAAAGTTCCTAAAATTCCTCCAATGGTGACTAGGTGTACGGTGTCCATAGTAGGACTGCATCAGTCTTAGCAGACATCATTTCAATGGACACCATACAACTGTTAACATTCACAGGATGTGATATCAACAGCAAAACACAGCATGATTAATAACATCAGGAGTATGTTGTTAATCAGACAGCTGCCTAGCTACTGGAAGTGGAAAGAATACAATACAGTGCTTAAAAGCACCGGCAAGGTACCAATTAAACCTAGTCTGTGCAATTGCTGCTAGTTGGGGGTGCCAGCTAAATGTTTGACATGGGAGGGAATTTGTATTCCTGTCCTGTCTTGTCTTGTAAAGTTTTGTTCACGTTCTGTTCAGATCCCGTAATTAAACCACGGAACTTTCCTGGCCTTATAAAAATCCCTTCAGTCAAATCCTAGTTATATGTTAACAGTGAGATTACATTTGACAAATATACTTTACTTTTTGCCAAAACTACAGCTAACTGGTCGAGGTAATCATAAAAGGTACCTAGCTAATGCTGCAATGCTGTAAAGAAAAGAAAAACAGTTGCAGCCACTGTAGCCTGTACATTACAACTGAAGGCGTAGTATACAAAAGAACAATAAAAGGAGAGTAACCAGTCCACTGGTATGGTAAACTAATGTGTCCATTATATTTATCATCTGTTTTGATATGGTTCTAAGAACATCACAGCTATGACACTGTTAATTTGAGCATTTGACCATAAAACACTTTGACAGTGATGACAGTAGATGCCTTTACTGCATCAAACCAACAGAATATAAAGCTTAACTAACGCTACGGCCAAATGAGAATACAAAACTTGTGTTTTCAAACCTCCTACTCTTGTTGCCAGCTGTTTTTTTTTTTCATCAATCCAACAAAATAGTATAGATAAAATATACAGTGGGGAGAACAAGTATTTTATACACTGCCGATTATACAGGTTATCCTACTTACAAAGCATGCAGAGGTCTGTAATTTATTATCATAGGTACACTTCAACTGTGAGAGACGGAATCTAAAACAAAAATCCAGAAAATCACATTGTATGATTTTTTTGTAATTAATTTGCATTTTATTGCATGATATAAGTATTTGATCACCTACCAACCAGTCAGAATTCCGGCTCTCTCAGACCTGTTAGGTTTTCTTTAAAAAGCCCTCCTGTTCTCCGCTAATCCGTGAGCTGCAGGATTTCAATCCATGACGGATTGAAATCCTCAAGCCAGCGCTTTTCCAGACCTGTCTGAAGTTTGCCAATGACCAGCTGGATGATCCAGAGGAGAAATGGGAGAAGGTCATGTGGTCTGATGAGACAAAAATAGAGCTTTTGAACTAAACTCCACTCGCCGTGTTTGGAGGAAGAAGAAGGATGAGTACAACCCCAAGAACACCATCCCAACCGTGAAGCATGGAGGTGGAAACATCATTCTTTGGGGATGCTTTTCTGCAAAGGGGACAGGACGACTGCACCGCATTGAGGGGAGGATGGTTGGGGCCATGTATCTCGAGATCTTGGCCAACAACCTCCTTCCCTCGGTAAGAGCTTTGAAGATGGGTCGTGGCTGGGTCTTCCAGCATGACAACGACCCGAAACACACAGCCAGGGCAACTAAGGAGTGGCTCCGTAAGAAGCATCTCAATGTCCTGGAGTGGTCTAGCCAGTCTCCAGACCTGAACCCAATAGAAAATCTTTGGAAGGAGCTGAAAGTCCGTATTGCCCAGCTACAGCCCCGAAACCTGAAGGACCTGGAGAAGGTCTGTATGGAGGAGTGGGCCAAAATCCCTGCTGCAGTGTGTGCAAACCTGGTCAAGAACTACAGGAAATGTATGATCTTTGTAATTGCAAACAAAGGTTTCTGTACCAAATATTAAGTTCTGATTTTCTGATGTATCATATACTTGTCATGCAATAAAATGCAAATGAATTACCTAAAAATCATACAATGTGATTTTCTGGATTTTTGTTTTAGATTCCGTCTCTCACAGTTGAAGTATACCTATGATAAAAATGACAGACCTCTACATGATTTGTGAGTAGGAAAACCTGCAAAATCGGCAGTGTATCAAACACTTGTTCTTCCCACTGTAGATTGAACATATGACTTAGTATGTATAATAGTATGTTTGATGTATTTTTTTTAAGTTAATTATTCCGGTACCTTCCTCTGGGGCCGTCGATCTTGCCCCAACACTTGACTCTAATTTTATTCCCCTTGCTGACAGAATCCTTCAGGACCCACGGGAGACTTTTTACTGTATCAACCTCAACTGCCAGCACTACAATCTGGATCCATCTGGAACAGCTTTGTGGCAGGTTGACCGTGTTGTTTTTGGGAAATAGGCTATCCAAACATCGTAATCAACATGTTTTTCTTCTGCTGATCCATTCTGATTGATATTTTATAATATTGTGACATCAAAACATTGGAAATAGATGGGATGCCAGGTTTTTGTTTCCCAAATGATCTGATCAGACACCTGCAGGCCACACTGATAGAATTAGGCCACACAATTAGCTCTGGTCTCGCGCAATGTTTTGATTTGTTCCAATCCATCATGACATCCCCTCCAATTTGCATATCAAGATTACAGAGTAGCATGACAGAGGTAAATTGTAAACTCAGACAATTACTGGTTGAGCCCTTCTCAGAGGTAAAATGTCAAAGACCATGCAGAGGAGTCAATTAGTTTGCGTGCAGTTAGCCTTTGATTTCAGGCTAAATTATGACCACAAGCTAAGGTTTAATAAGGGTGATATGGACCTGTCCTGTGTGAGGTTGAGGGATGAGACAACTTGAAGCTAAATAACAGGGTGATGTTAATCCCAGGGTCAAAGGATATACGCTTGTCACCTCAGTGGATGCAGAGGAAATAAGTGGTTTATTGAGTCACTAAAGGCAGGATATATAATATATCCTTCAGGGGGAAATGACAGAGACCTCAAGTTTTTTGTGATGTGGTAATGACGACTTAATTCCGTTATCAGGTGTGATCTGAAACCTCAAGACAGATTGGGTTTAGTCAACCCACAAGGTGGTTAAAACTAAAAAGAGTGATGTCTGAAAAAAGAAAAATTGGGATAAATAATTGAAAATGTATTCAATCATATTTTAAGCCAATTGCAGACTTTAAAAGTAGTTTAAGGTCAAGTTTTAGTAGGGAATGTTTAAGATACATAAAGCCTGGGGAAGAGTTTAGAGAACAACATTTGTCTGATGTGAGTATTATTTGAAAGGCAAGTAGACACACATGGACTGTTCTGACTTTTCTATTGATCTCTGAGTTTGCAAAGACCTAATGTAGTTAAAAGTGGATGACTGTTTATCCAATTAAAACGTTACGGGAAAGCCTGAGCTGTGTGAGTTACAGTAACTGTTTGTGTCCCAGCATGAGTCACTGCTCCTGAAACACTCAAAGGTCAGAGGTCAATGTAGGTCCATCTTGGAAGGGGACCACATTGGTGCAACAACTTGTGTGGCTTCAGTGATTGGTTTGAGTTTGGGGGTGGGAGTATCTCAGTTGATATCAGCTGGGTATTTACCGTCCCCACGCTACAGACAGTAAGTACGCTGTAATGACACAATTGTATCCAGATGATAATTCATCCAGCCCCCCTCTGTATCCACTCTCTGGTGCCAATTTGCGAGTGAAGCATGCCAACCTGACAGACCTTCTTGAACCACATCACTGAGATATGAATCACAGAACACACACTTTTATCTTCAGCTCTGTGCTCGACCACTGGTGGCTGGATACTAAACGGACATGTACGGACTAAGCATTGGCAGACATATATTTTTTAATTATCGGAGCTCAGGGGCTCACAAATATAATATGACAGCCAAATTTATAAAGTTGCAGGAAAATGTTTAAAAAGACAATATTTCCCTCAGCCTTGTAAAATGGGTACATGGTTATTGGGTAAAAACATCACACATCACATTTTCTGTTGTTTCTTTGTTCCAATGTGAAGATTGCCTTCAGATAAGATAAAAAAAGCTGTAAGATTTTGTCTGGTCAAGTATTGCTTTCTACATTATGCCAGAGTGTGTTAAAATGCATGAAGTACTAGTTTTGCCAAGAAAAGCTGTAGGGGTCACTGAAGTGTGATCATCCAGACCTGGGCTGAAACAGGAAGCAATTGAAGCACTGCTTGTTGTGGACTTTGCAACTGTTGGGGTTATGGTACGGTAAACATACTTTTTGCAGTAATTACTAATAAAAATTGGAATTTATAAATACTTTTTGATGTATTAAAATTATTTTATTATTAATTATTATTATAGTGTGTGTAATGAGTGTGTGCATGTTCTGTTCATGCTAGCTCTTTTGCCTGTCATTCTATTCTCATTGGACAATATACACGGCCCCAACAAATTTAGGGAACACAAAATCAACAGAATAAATAAAACTTCAAGAATCTCAATCTGTCCACTAAAGTTCCCATAGGGAACTTTAAACTAAAACATCATTATTGGCATGAGAACTCCCAGTAAAATATTGGATTAGTTCAGAGAGATATATAATTAACATTAATTAATAAAATTAGAGCACATGTACATATATTTTATACAGTATATACGTCCATTTATATTCATTTAATGTACATAGATCTACATTATATTGAAAAATGATATGTAAGTATATTATATACAGTATTGATTTTCTTAAGGGTTCATGACCTGCAACAAAGCAAGCTGGGAAAGATAACAATGAGGGTTTAATGCCGCATAGGAATACCAACAGTGTGGTTATTTAACACCAGTGTGGTTTTAATTGACACCTACAGTTTTTTTTGCACCTGAAAAAAACATAGATTAAACTCAGAAAAAACAATCAGTATTACCCTTTGCTTTGTGCAACTTATAAAACATGTGGCCATTAGGTTGAATTAAAAAGCCTGTTGCACAAGGCATTGACTGGTACCCAATAGGTTGAGTTACAGTCCAAGCAACCAAACAGGCAAAAGAATTACCCGACAAAACAACCAAACAGCTGTAACCCATTTACTGGGTAGGGGAAGCAACCCAACAATTTCGGCATTGCTGAGTATGTGTGGAAGGATTTAACCCAGCGTGGTTCTAGGATAGACCACAGCGACAGTAATGATCGTCACAAAGAGACAAACACTGTGTCACATTGTTGGGATGGGAGGGTGTCAATGCCTTTTTACCAGGCCCAAAGTAGTGCTCCAGGTAGAATATAGGGATGCAGTTTACCTGGTCAGAATTAGAAAATAGAAAGCAGAAAATAAGGTTGTCATTTGTGATAAATCATCCACCATAGTCTGTGTTTCACGGGTTTTTATTTTGAATGTGCTGAAAACATCTTTGAACCGCACATACATCAATGACAATACTTCAGAGGGCCTGCATTCGACCACACAGTATGATCTGGCGTTCTCACCTCTACGTAAAGATTGGTGTATGCTTTCCCATGCTTAGACCCAAACGTTTGTGAGTTGGCCCACCAGCCTACACCAGTCTGAACCTGATTCAGAAAGGCTGTTCCGAACAGATTCAATGTGACCGCCCCGCTTGGGTCCACATTTCGGGCCGGCCTCTGTGTGCTTATTGGTTGCCCACTGCTAAGGAGGGGCCTGTTGGGTTCCCAACTGGCGTGTGACTAGGAGCTGCGGGTGAACTGGGCGGGTCGGTCCGTGATGTGGTTCCCCTTTCCTATTTCACAGTGGCAGCGGTGCTGGATGGGAATGTCAGGGCCTAGTCCACCGCCGTCGGTAAAAGCTCTGCTGTGGTTGGACACACGGCTGATTGCACTTCTCTGAATACGCAGATGGGCCGAGCACCTCGCCAGTACCGACCAGCCTATGATTCCCCTTTTCGAGGTAGCGGCTAATAAATCAAAAGTGTGTTTGCATCTTGATTTCAAAGTTTATTCCTGGTAATCCAGGGCAACTGTTGTTGATAGTCACTGTGCATCAGAAGTGCACTGAACATAGCACAGGCTGCTATAGGGAGGCTGCCCTGGTTTGTCCTTTTTCTCACTGTCATAAAATGTAATAGGGCCATTACATTTTCCAGCTAAGTGTTTTCTGTTTTCTTTTGTTTTCTAAACCTCTGTAATTCTTTCCACCATTGTTTTGTTCTGCTTTATTTTCTCATTGGAACCATTAAGATCATAGCAACAGAACAGATCCCGGGCAGCTTGACTTAATTTGGATGGTGAGGTGACTGAAAAGATGTTTATTCTATTCTTGTCACGCATAGAGTCAATCTCCAAAACCTAAGCTCACTTTTGACCCTTATCAATAATCAGAGGCAATACCCAAGCCTGTTGACCACACCCTCTTTGTTTTTTAGAAGGTATCGTTCACCTTTTCCCATCTGCGACATAAGACAGATATTCCAAATGGCAGCAGGCCCAGAACTTCTTACCATTTCCTAAATAACTTTGTAAGTACCATGGTGTCGTGTATCTGTTTCACAACACAGTTTTCGGTAAATTGTGGCTATGACACATGTCGAGGTTCCCGAGTGGTTCCCCGAACGGTTCCCGAGCGGTTCCCCGAACGGTTCCCGAGCGGTTCCCAAGCGGTTCCTGAGGGTTAAAGCAGTACGCAGCTGAGGAGAATCTGGGCCCGTCCACTGCTGACTTGACTGTAATGTTTCCAGCAGACGACCCAGAGCATCTGAACTCTCTGGGGAAGAGAAGGCTCAGCGTTTCCAGGGAATACGGCTCTGGGATCAAACAATCTATAGACTTCAGCCACCACTGCAGGGTTGCTGGCCCATGCTCCAATGGGAACACCCTCTCTGTGGCTTCCTTTACAAATATTAAAGACCTATACTTTCGTTTGGACATTTCTGCTCTTTATTTGTGTGCCACGTTGTGGTTGCATAAATAAAAACTGCCACGCACTCATTCATTTGTGCATTTAATATCTGAGAATCTAGTGAAATCCCAAAATACACAAAAAAACATGCACATGTTCAGGTCACCATCTGCAAAAATACTCCCAAAAGACTTGCTGTGCTTTTTTCTTCTTCTGAAAGTCGAAATGTGGAACAGCATTTTTGCATGAGGTTGTGATGGAATTCAATACTGAGATTGTTGACGTGCAATATGAGGCATGCTGGTATCAACCTGGTTGCCAGACAAACTTTTAAAAATGTACTTTACGTATACTAATTGTTTAAATTAAATTTTAGGAGTTTACCAACGTATCATTTTTAGCAATTGACATTTTACCCAACCTTTCTACACTACTTGGACATAACAAACCTCATACTCATCTCTGAACACTACTATGCCTACTTATAGTAGATGTTGCAATTTCAACATGTAGGAGAAATATCGCCTTCAGACGCAAATGTTGTTAGTGTAGAAACAGAAAAAACTGTGTCTGCAGCCAGTCAAGAACTTTGGTCAATGGAAAGACTGCATTGCTTCACATCTTTAAACTCCTCAACGTGACATCCCTTGCTTCAAAGGCAATTGCTTTAAATTAATGAAATACTGTTCGAAAACTGGATGCTTTTGTCTTTTGTGAAACCCAGCAAAAGCCTGATGAATTTAATGGCCTAAATGAGGCCTCTCCTCCTGGCTACGCTAGTGATCATATCCCCTGGCGTCCCGAAAAGGTGTTGCTAATATTTATGACGCTAAATGTGAATGTACTCCTAAACAATAAATGGGATTGACTGATTGATTTTGATCACAGAAGTGTGTGAATGTCTGGTTTGGATTTAGGTTTCTATTCTTTCTTTCTCCTTTAATCCTTTCTTCCCCCTCTCATTCATCCCCCCCCCTCTCTTTCTGTCACTTTTCTCTCTTTCCACTCTTGTTTTACTCCCCTGTCCATTTTTTATTAAAATGTAACATGCTTTATCGAATGAATAACAATCAATATTTTTAAGAACCTTTACTAAAAAGCTAATAATATCTTAGTAGGTTTATATCCAGATAAAATAATGACATATGCAGTGTTATACAACACAATGGTGAATCTTTGGAATTGGACAATTATAAAACATCTCTCTCTCTTCAGCCAACAGGTTGGGGATTAGCAGACTTGCCTTCAAAGCCGGTTCAATGTGTGAGCAGATTAACCCAGAACACACGAAATAATTGAGGCTCTGCTCTACACTGCATCCAACTAGAACCAAAACACGCTTTACCTGGAGGAAGACAAGATTGAAGGAACCACATTGTTGCCCAAGACATTAGATTGTTAAAGCTTCTCAGGATTGAAGAAGAAACAGTGTGTAGTTTCACTTGCAAGTCAGAACTTTCTGACCTCTGAATCATTACTGTTGGCTTTGTTAGATGAAACAGAGGACTGACATGCTGCCGCCTTCCCATTCAGGCCACACAAAAACCAAACATGTAGTAATTACACCATCTTATAGCATGCTTGTATTTGCAGAAGCATATAAACCTTTTCAAATCAAATACTTCATCCCAAAACGAGTTTGATATGGCACAACCATGCTGCCTAAGGAATGCATATTTGAGATACTGCAATGTCTCCTGCCATCAGGTGGAGCTTCCCTTCTTCCGTCTGATTCTACATTAATCTGCACTTGTTTAAACATGCCTTGGCTGAGGAAACATAAATAATGTCATTGGTAGCATAAGAAAAACTGGTGAAAAAAATAAGTTCCAAGAAAACTATTAACGTCAAGAAAGCTCATTTTCTCCTCTCAGTAAGACATCTGGCTAACAGGTGTGTAACCAGCTGTGGTGACGGCGTCTGCAGGGACTGGGGATCTACTCCCTCCACAGGCCACAATAGAAAACACACTCTCTGGAGAGACACGGCTGAATCACAAAGACAACAGTATATCAGATATTGGAATGAGTCTAGTAACACTGTTAAGTATTGCTCTGGCCTATTGAGAGAAATTTCGCAAAGTAAAAACCAAAATCGCGAGCTGTTGAGATGAGAATGAAAGGTCAGCAGAATTACCCTAGTATTTTCTTCTCAGTAGCTAGAACCAGCACCAATGTTTGTCCCAAATGGCAGCTTATTCCTTCCTAGTGCACTACATTTGATTAGGGCCCATTAATAGGGTACTATAATTAGGGATGCTCTACCAATCTGTAACGGAGGATGTTGCACAATATATAGAACGCCCAACAGTTTATCTAATCAAAATACTTCAAATGTGAGTTATGCTGTGTGTTTCTATGAAGGGAATGTAGTGTCCAATATAGTGTAACGTTCATAAAACCTCTGAACCATTTTTACGAGCACTGTGTAAAGCACCATTGCCAAATGACAGTAGGACCTGATGCTTTGGAAAATGCTATGAACCCTTGTGGTCAATACAGTGACATAGTAATGTATTTTTAAAGCTATTCCATTCCATAAACACCTAACAGTATGTTGCTTTGGCAGCCATTGTCCAGGTTGTCACCTTGATGTCTCTTTAAATGGTCATCCACAGGCTGTGCAATGCAGAGAACCCTTCTCTGCCTTTAAAGTGTGATTTATGCTGGGTTCTTTCCCTGTTTGGCTCACATTGATCACTCTGAATTGGCATTCTTTAAAGATGACCCCTGTTTTCAGGCGTTGGGGAGCGGTCTCCTCCGGAGAGAGGGATCAGCCCTAGGGTCACTGTTGTCAAAAAGACAAAGCAGGCCAAGCTGTCTGGTAACAGGGAAGCCTAGCAGTAGCTCTCCCATCAATATTCCTTAACAAATCTGAGAATACAGTGCATCCAGAAAGTATCCTGACCCCTTCACTTTTTAAACATGTTGTTACATCACAGCCTTATTTTAAAATTGACAAAATGATGACCGAGCAAAATCTGTTTTTTAATTACATATTTTTTTGGAGGGGAAAACAGCAATATTACTTTTGCGTGAGGATTCAGACCGGTTTACTCAGTACTCTCTTGAAGCACCTTTGGCAGCTATTACATCTTGGAGTCTTTATGGGTGTGATACTACAAGAATGGCACACCTGTATTTCTGGAGTTCCTCTCTTCAGGTCCACTCTCGGTTTGGGTGTGGAACGTTCTCTCACCAGAGATGTTTGAACAGGTTCAAGTCCGGGTTCTGACTGGGCCACATAAGGGCATTCACAAACTTGTGCCAAAGCCATACATCCACCCCCATTTTGTTGGATGTGTGCATTGGGTCATTTTCCTTTTGGAAGGTGAACCTTCACCCCAGTCTAGAGCACTCAAGAGCTTTGTTCATCTTTACCTTAATTATTATTAGTCTCCCGTTCCTGTCACTGAAAAACATCCCCTAAGCAGTATGCTGCCACCACCATGTTTTACTGATGAGCAGCGCCAGGTTTCCCCCAGACAAGATGCCAGGCATTCTCTAATCTATTAGACCAGAGAATGTTGTTTCAAATTAACTGTGTCCTTCATGTGCCTTTTGGCAAAAGCCGAGCGAGCTGTCATGTGCCTTTTACTGAGGAGTGTCTTATGTCTGGGCACTCTAGTCCTGATTGGGGGAGTGCTGCAGAGAAATGTGTCATTCCGGAAGATCTTTCATCTCCATATATGAACTCTGGTGCTCTGTCAGAGTAACCATCAGGTTTTCTTGTCTTACATTTGTCTGTCCATAACACTTTTTTTATTAATCTTCCTCCAGTGTCTGTGTTCTTTTAACCATTTTAATGATTTGTTTTTGTTGACCAGTTTGAGATGAGGCTTTTTCTTTGCAACTCTGCCTAGAAGGCCAGCATCCCAAAGTGGCCTCTTCACATGACATTGAGACTGGTGTTTTGCAGTTCATTTTTAATAAAGCTGCCAGTTAAGGACCTGTGAGGCGCCTGTTTCTCCAACTAGACACTTGGAAGTATTTGTCTTCTTGCTCAGTTGTGCACCGGGGCCTTCCACTCTTCTTTCTGTTTTGCTTAGAGATATTTTATGCTGTTCTGTGAAGGGATTAGTACCCAGCTTGTATGAGATCTTCGTTTTTTTGGCAATTGCTTGAATGGAATAACCTTAATTTCTCAAAACAAGAATAGACTGACAAGTTTCTGAAGAAAGTTTCTGGTCATTTTGAGCCTGTAATCAAACCCACAATCGCTGATGCACCAGATACTCAACAAGTCTAAAGGCCAGTTGGATTGTTTTTTTATTCAGCACAACAGTTTTCCGCTCAGCCAACATAATCAATTTGTCCTTTAAAAACTTTAACAACCATGGGCCATTGTAACACAGGACTGATGGTTGCTGATAATGGGACTTTCTACACCTATGGCGATACTTGTTTCCAGATACAATAGTCATTTACAACATAATGTCTACGCTGTATTTCTGATTAATGGACAAAAAGAATTCTTTAGAGAACAAGGAATTTCTAAGCGACCCCAAACTTTTGAATGGTAGTGTATTTTCATCCAGTCAATGCAGTGCGTTTCAACCAATAAGTAATGACTGATGCTTTTATCGTACTAATAATACAAAGTTATACTGAGTTTAGATAAAAAGTCAAAATCAATCAATTATTATTCTTTTCATATAATTTCAGATGACTGACCGGGAATCCATTGTATTTTTGGTTATATACTTATTTTTGGAAAGAATGCATGTCATTAGAAATTCTATGTTAATTTATTATTTCCTTATACCCTTATGAATAGAAAACTGAGGAACATTTTGGCTACCCCAATCAACCCTAACCTTCTGAATATATTTTTTGTACCCGACTGATATGCAAACTGTGACGGTTAGGTAAGGAGAGGACCAAAACGCAGATAGGCAATCGTCAAATAGGTTTTATTTAACCTATCTACTTGCGGTAGTGCCACAACGTCGTCGTTGTAGTGGGCAAAATAAGACGGCAGTGAAACACAGTCACTGAATTAGTGCATGTACCGATGGTCAACAGTTAGACAATAACGAACGCAGAGACAAGACACATGAGGGATTATATACACAGGTAATGGGCGACAGGTGCAGGGAATCAGGGAGTGGTGCGTTCACAGGACATGGGGAACAGGACAAACATGAACGGTGGTGCCTAGAAGGCCGGCGACGTCGAACGCCGGGGGGTTACGCGGACAGGGGAGTGGCCGCCAGTAGGCGGAGACGTGACACAAACATTAATTTAAAAAAACATTTATTAAGGTGCTTGAGTTGCGGGAGTGCCTACTCACATACTTACATTTTGTTAAATACTCATAAAACTGTGGTTTAGAACGTTGGTTTAGAATACACTAAATCATTATTTAGACATTTTATTTGTGGCAGTCTAATGTTGATTTCAGTTTCTACTTAGATCAAGCACACTATTTCTCTTGGACTCGTTACTTCTCTTCAAAATATATTTAATGGGAGAGAAAATTGTTTGAACCAATAAAACATTAAAGATGAATTCCACGATCGTTGTTCACTGGCTGTAAAAGTGGCACTATCATGCCAAAAGGGGGTTAAAAAATTATCATGTATGCAGCAATTTCTGTCCAACGTTATCAAATCAAAACCACTCCGTTTGGTTAATTGATACTGATATGGGTTTTAATTTGTTCCAGCTTGGGTCTTTACTGAAATAGCCTATATCATAAGTGGAAACATAGTGAACTATGAATGTTGGAGTTTAAATATTATCCCTAACTCCTGAATAAAATATAATTGATGGACATATAATAGATCATGTTGCTTCTGTATTACAATCCATCTGGTGCTTTATCTAATGGCATTATAGACAGCTACTTCCTTCTAAAGAAGACTGGTGTCTGCATACCTGGAAAAGGCCTCCAGTCTAATGCAGGTAATGAGCTTTAGGCTGCTTGCCCCAGAGATGAACTGGAATAGCTCTGGTTTACTCATTAGCTTTTGACGTTTCTCCAATTCAGCAGCAACTGTTGCTCTCTCCCAGACATCAGCTGGCCTCTCTATGTCTTTTCAGAACAACTCAGGGAAATCTGTTTCATATGACTTAGCTACTAGAGGTCTCCCAGAGTTTATCCTAAACCGGTGTTCTGCTATCTCAACCCGAGCTTGGTGTCTTCTTCTTTTGGCTTATTTCTTCACATAATCTTGAGCAATATTAGCATTCGATTAAATAATTTGATAAAAGAATGTTTCATAAGTTTCATTTTATGAAATTAGTTCCTTGTACATGCCGTTGATGATGTGTAATAGAAAAACAAAACGGTTCAAGGTTGAATGTTCAACTGCATCACTGTGTGACAGCGTTTGACATGCACTGTCTTTGGTATTATTCAGACCCAATCACTTTCTCCACATTTTCTTTTCTTATATATTTAGTGTTTAATTGAATACTTTTGTTGCCTTAAATGTACACAAAATATCCCATAATAAAGCAATGTATTTTTTTTCTTCTAGGGTAATAGTTAGCAAGATATATAGGATACTATGAAAAGCTGTGTGGACTTTGGACGTATGGCTGTATCAGAAATTTCAAGTTTTTTTAACTTTTCACTTGAGTTTAGTTGCCAACTAGCAAGTTTCCAGTGAATGTTTGTATAAGAGTTAGATTTTCTCCCTTATATTGATATCATGCTTATCTATTCCATTGTATCTACCAGAGGGAGGAAACGAAGCTGATACTTGGATATTGCCAAGTTACAAAAGGTTAAAGGGGATGGAAGGCCTCTCCCTCTGATAATGTTTTCATTGACTACAAGTTAAAGTGGTCTTTCTTGTGACCTCGCAATGCTCTCCTGATGAAACAATGGACGTCCTCTGTTGTCGCTGTCCTGGTGTTGCAGATGTGGTTGGGACGCTTCTCAGGTGGCCATGACATGTTCGCCTGGGACTGTTACTCGTCCCCATCTTTACTTTGCTTCCTTTAGAACCATCAAGTAGTTCGACATAGCACTGTTTACTGTCACTGGACCTGTTTTGTCCGGTTAATCTGAAAGGCTATTGTTGTCAAACTTGTTGTTATGGCCACGAAAATACATGGATTACGGATATTCTTGGTGGAAATCTAAAGTTTACTGTCAGTTCTTTCTGATGATATGTGTGTGAATGGTAAACCACAGGTGCTACACAGTCCTCCAAAACCAACACTGACCGCATTCCAAAAGTAAGTATTTTACTCCATGACCAATCCAATGAACCCAACCAAACCACACAAGAGTCGAGGTAATGGAGACATTTCTTTGGTTTTGGAAATATAACAACGTGAGTTAAATAGGTTTGATTGCAATTGTAGATAGCAATCAAGTCTGCCATTCCACCAACAAAATGCTTACTTTTGTTTTAGTTTTTTTTTTGAAGTCTGATGAGCAGCCAAATGTGAACAGGAACCTCATAAGCTGGATATGGACCAAAACCTCTTCACCCGCTTCCTCACACCCGCAACTACCTCACCCATACAGGTGTGGCTGCGGTGACATCATTTGCACAATACCCACTGTCATCGTCTGCTTTATCTTCTGATCCGTGACCACACTCTTCTACCTCTGACATCGCTGTTTCTATACACAAATATGTTTGGAGATGTTCTGTCAGTGTTTGGGTTTGATGTGTGAGTGTGTGTTTGTGTGTGCGTGCGTGCGTGCATGTGTGTGCGCATAAGGCAAATGTTTGAGCTGATACCGTGGAAACAAGCAATGTTTAGAGCTCAGTTTCTCCCTTTCATTGCTTGGAAATGGCTTTCAGATGTCGCTGCCTGGCTGATCACTTTGAGCCAGAGTTCCCCCATCATGTCGTATGAAACCACTTCAATGGCAGGCTGATGTGGGATGATAGCGGATTCGGAGATGGCGGCACAGGGCTAAGCCCTAAATGGTCCTGTGGGCCCCACAGAAATAACAACTGCAATATTAACAGTAGCAGCGTAATCTATCAACCCACAGTTGTATATTTAAATAACAAACCAAGCGTTTAACCACATTCAACACAGATTTTGTATAGTTCCTGGATTGTTAAAATGACCACTTCCTTAGCCTTTTTGCAATGTACATAAAAACCACATTAACACAACATTTGCAGTTATTCCTTTTCAACACCTGTTCGAATATCCCAGGCTGATGCGTGTGGATGTCACAACCACTATTCCCACAATAGGAATGGAATCATTTTATTTTCTTCGGAAGACTTCACCCTGAAGACTTACCTAAGTGATTCACTAGAAAGACTTGGGAGCCGATGTTGTGGTATGAGGGGGAGATGAACAAAGACCTCTGTCCACAGCAGAGTAGAGGATTTGGTGTCCTTTGTTGCCCTCTGTTGGTTAAATATGTTTCAGTTTCTATGTTTATCTGCAGGGGTCCACTAATACAGTAATGTAACTGGTGGAAATATTTTTCCAAAATAAACTCTTATTCTGTCTATATATGTTTTTAAGTATATGTTTTACTTTGTATCTGGAGTATTATTCTATGAGGGCATTAATGTTTCTACAGATACACGCCCATAATGCCAAATCAATGAGCCGGGTCGATTCCTATATCTCCAATAATGATTTTCTCATGTTTATGTTGACATTAAGGTTTGGCAGCAGGTGGAACGTCTCTCTCATGAGACCTTTGCCACTGAAGGATGCTTTTCAAGCACAAGAAAAATTGTGACCTTAAAACTTCCAGAGGGAATGTTTCTTACTCCAGGGCTTTTTTCTTTATAATTTGACAGGTCATAGTGTTGTGGTAGTGGGATAGAATTACATCATCCCCTGCCTGGAACAGAGAAGTATGCTGCTGCCGGGTGCTTCGAGGCCTTTCCAACATGGGCTGTTGATTTTGGCACAGGTGGCTGGAGCAGCGCAAGGCCCCCGCTACGAAGGCTGGGGAACAAGAGGTCCCTCTCAGGTTGGGAGAAGGTGGCTGGGCAGTGAGGGGGCCGGTGGGGGGGCTGGAGAGAGACAAGCACCTGTCATTGGGTACATACCTACCCAGCCTGCCTAGCCACTGGGATGTCCCAAATGCCGACCTAGTCCCTAGCTCATTCATTTTGACCGAGGCCCATAGAGACCCATGCATGCTCTCTGAGGTAACGTTCTTAACTCGGTCCTACCAATGGCTTCTGTCATTGTGTCATGGCTTCATTCACCTATAATATGAGTTCAAGGACAGTCGCTCGGATGGCGTGTTTTTGTAGTATTATTTGTTGTTTTCATTCGAGATATATCCCTAATCTGATGTGTTGTAACCTAGAGGCGAACTCCTTCAGATACACCAGTGACAATACGGAGTAGCTCGTAGGCTACCACATTAGTTACTTCACTCAAAACGATGTGCTGGCAGCTCTCTAGATGGTATAACATCCGCCAACATCAAAGGTGCTATAATGTGGGCCTGCAGTGAAGGAATTTTCCCACTGTGAACGCAAGGTCAAGACAGGCCTCGTTCTGTCATTCAATGCTGTCATAAAAAAGCAGCAGGCAAGCGAATGATGATCATGTGTCATCTGCCCTGAAGTCAACCGTTGAGAATATTCGGACGTCCGGGTGCGATTCCCAGGCCCGGGGAGGGTGAGGGTTTATTTTGGGAGGCCTGAATAAGAAGGGGTTGAGGAGCAGGGCCTGGACATCAAAGAGAATACCGATGACAACAGGAGTTGTGTGCAATGTATTTATCTGCCGGGCTCTTTCTTTCATGATTCACTTCTTGTTAAATGTTATCAGGGCTCTGTGTGTTTGTCCTGGCAGGGCCTGAACATTAAAGACGACCCGTATCTTCTCACACCGCCAGCACCATCTACTGATACACACAACTCAACACTTACAGGGCACTGAGGAAAGAAGAATAGGATAGGGCGCCACCTGGTAGTCATTCGTGGTAGTGCCCCGCATTACGTCGACGGAAACGGTTATTGCTTCGTCATGTTGGCCGGCCGGACAGTCCAGGCCTTTTTTGCATCAGGAGGGACTTTTCAAAATTATGACTCTGTATACTTTTTGGAAAAGGTGTCAAAAATCATCCTAAACCTATTTTGATTTCCCAACTAAGTCATAATACTTATTTATTTACACAATAATGACAATACTTTTAAACGTTTACTTGAAAATAAATAAAAAGAATGACAAATATGAAATGGAAATATCAAAAACTTTTAATATTACCTAGAAAATTAGTGGGTTTTCACTGGATTAGACAGTTTGACAATTTAAATATCGTTTTTCTGACCAAATTAAAAAATATATATCTTCTGAGAGAGAGGACACATCTGTCAAGGCCAGCAGGAGATTCTTGCAGATTCACAATAATTGTTATTTTAAACCAATTTCTTCTGACACATCAGAAGAGAAATTCACAAGTTCAAAAAACATATATATGTATGGATGTGCCGTTTCTTTCTTCATAATAAAAACAATTAAATGACGAGGGGAAATAAACGTAATTCAAGAACAAAAGAAAAGCCCACCCACGCGCACACCCTCCCCCACCAAATATACCAAATTCCACCCCCGAGGTGTATTCCCCTCAAATTTGAAGCCCCCTCCCAACCCTCAAACTACACACCTGCCCGTCGATTCCCTCCCCGCCCATCTACTGCTCACACCAAAGGGCAGGCATAAAACTGCATGTAAAAGAGAAGGACATCGAAGGCGTACTGTTGTCTACTCTGGCTTGAGGACACGTATGGGGGTAATGACTATTAGGAGAATGAAGAAGTACATCTGTGAATGAATCGTGTCATTTGATTTCTCTGAATCTGATTTTAAAAAGTTGAGTTCACAATGAACCGCATGACAAATTCAATGTATTCTTCCCTATAATCCATATTGTCTCTATCCTCTTTCATAATCTGCGTTGGTGTGTGTGTGTTTGTCTGTGCGTGCCCTTCTTTTCATCTGTTGGTATAATGACAATAGAGCAGAAGCTGTCTTGCTGATGTTCCCTTGACAGACTGGTTGAGATAAGCACGTCTGAGCCTTTTAACTGATATCGTCTCTGTGCCTCCCTAAATATACCAAAGGTTTGTTTGCATGACAGGAGCGTGTTTCCCCAGCCGCATGGCAGCGAGCGGTGCAGCTTTAAAAAGACAGCCTTTGATCACCTGCTGATCCATGAAAAGGTGCTTGATTTCATTGAAGTGTTAAGTAATTTGACAATTCGTCAGAGGTTCGTATCCGATGTTTGTTTGATCTGCTTTGTCCCGACAAGGGAGAAAACAAGGCTCAATTCAATCAATATTACTGCAGATTATACAACATGTAGGCCTAGATAAAGACATTTTGCGCATGCCGAAAATTCATTTACACTATAAATTGGTTTTGAATTCATTTTAGTAGCGCAGGGTTGTTTGTAGTTACGATATTTTCTTATATATATATTTATATAGATATATTTTTGCAATAACCACTATTAGACAAATGCCCTTAGTTGTTAGAAAATAAAATAAAACGAATATAACGGGAGAGTGCATACACAATAATTCCCCAACGATTTATTGTCAGATTATGGCTTGACTACTGTAAAACCAAGTAAACGTCTAGTTAAGGTAGAGTAGCATGACTATCAGAGCGCAAAAAAATATTACTTGCATCAATCCAGTGGCCATTTGTTTTAATACCTCCATTAAATAGGAAAAGGGACAGAGAAGATCCATTTAAGAATGGCCTTTTGCATTAGTCGGCTCCGCACCCCTTCAAAAGTGCATGGTACAACCACGACCAGCGTCCTAAGAGGATTTAGGGTTAACTGCTTTGCTGAAGGATAGAAGAACATATTCTTATCATGATCAACTTATAGGTAAATCATGTTTTGCTGTAACCACAACTCTATGCTACAGAAACAACATTCACCTAACAACAGCTTCAGTTGCCAGCACATTTGAATTAAAGGGAGAGTAGTTTCATGCCCCTACATATCTTGGCCTTTTCCCTAGAGGGGTCACATTTTAGTGTATCCACTTCTCCGGGTTCCATTAAACTGTTGAGTCTGGCCCTTGACCTTGACGGTTAGATAGACTGGTTAGTTTCTTTTTTTCTTAACCAGTCCAAATTGAACAACACTGGCGCTCTCTTCTGTTCTTGTGTGGCTTTAAAGTCATCTATGGTGGACCTGACAATACCTCCTTTTCAAGGATGGGAATAAAGAACAAATGTGAAGGCCTGGTATGTGGTGATGTGGTGGGAGAGTGTGTGTGTGTGTGCAT
Source organism: Novumbra hubbsi (assembly GCA_016801125.1). Classification (NCBI taxonomy): domain Eukaryota; kingdom Metazoa; phylum Chordata; class Actinopteri; order Esociformes; family Umbridae; genus Novumbra; species Novumbra hubbsi. The sequence continues at coordinate 69,525 of JACXGK010000481.1, forward strand.
GTGTGGGAGAGTGTTTCTCATGTCCTGGCTCTGTGTTCTGCTGCCGTGTCTTATCAGGTAGTAGACGGCCAGCTGCGGCCGCAGGCAGCTCTCCCCTGGAAGGACCTGTGATCTGGCCTCCCTCCCTCCCTCCCACCTGTCTCTGGCCACGGTGCTCTGCTAAGCCCCTGCTGAAGGCCCTGATGGACAAGGCCTAGATAAGGCAGGATATTTGATCCCTCTGTTTGCTTTTGATGTGCTCCACGACAACAGTCATACAGATTCTTCTTGTACAGAGAACGGGCTAGTAGGAAAGTGAGAGGTCTTTTTGGGGAATTGACTGGGGAATAAAATTAACTGGGGTCCAATAAAAAAATGGTGTTATTATTGCTTGGTACTCTTTCTATTGAACTGCACTACATTGGTGCCAGATGTATTTATAGAATGTGCCTACTAAAGGATTTGAAGATACAATTAATAATCAGTGAACATTGTAACTGAAAAGCTTTACGAGCACTGGCCTTGACATATAAATGATTGCGTGTAACATTTGAATTAAAAAAAACGAAGTTAAAGTTTTATCATCAAAATAGCCTTTTTCTAGGTGTAGTGGGTCTAAGCAGGTTGTTCAAACAATTCTGTGACTAGACCCCTGGCAGTGGCAGTTTGGTTGACAGGAGGATTCTGTCACTATGGGCAATATTACCCTGATAAAGGCCCAGGGGTCGACCATTTCACCGTGCTGGCTAATTAAATGCTAGTGGTGGAGACTGCTGCTGACAGAATAGGTCAACAAGCGGCCTCCATGGCAGGTATTCACTATGAGAGTACGTTCACAATCTGAAGAGCACGTCCTCAGAGTTAAGGACTTGGCTGCCCCCTGTTGTTGGTTTTTTAATAATTCAGTAAAAGCCCGGCGCCATCAATGATGACGTATCAGTCACTCCATATTCAGTATCTTTGAACAAATATCTACAAGAATGCAAAATGTCCTTGAATAACCATGTTCTGCAAAGCAAGGATTGTACTTCAGTTTTTATTATGAAGTTACCATTTTTTCATAATATTCAATGAGGATAGAATAATATTGTTATATACCAATAAAATCGAAATATAAATCACTATTTCTATTTTAACATATAATACATTAGTATACCGCACTAGCACCGAATGACCACAAGGTGGAACAATGCAACCCCTGAATGGAACTAAAGTCAGCGCAGCATGTGCTGGAACACAATGTGGAACTGATCTATTAAAACTGTTAAAAATGACAACATTAACAGAAACATGTACAAATGTTAATACAATTGTTTATTGTCCTTCGGTCCTCACTGTTTTTGTAGGTCGCTTCAGGTCCTCAGGATGGGTCCCAAGCACTCTTTGCATATTCTTCAAAAAATACTGATTGAAAACGTGTTTGGTAAGAACCCCATTTAACCTCCTCTAGCTAAGCTGAACCACCTTAACTGCTCAGTTAGAGCGTGATGATTTCAGAATATCCGCTTCCTGGTGATTCTGGCCAATTAACATGTTCCATGGGGCATCCCAGCCACTTGTCAGCTAGTGACACAGCCAAGTCATAACCCTAGGAAGCATAATGCAGACGTTTGGACCAAGGTTAGTAGGACTAACAAACAACAAAGCTATTATCATCGGTCTCCAAAAACATCCCAGACTTCAGATTACCTCAGATGATTTATAACATTTTAGCTCAATTTAGCTCAATATTCAAAACACATGTGAAGTTTTCCAAACCTGTCTCTTTCTATGACCAACTCAAATAATGGTCCACTCTTCAAATACCAGTAAAGTTAAGGCCATATTTACATTGAGTTCATTTAGCAGAAATTAATCTAGAGCAATTCAAAGGAGTGTGTTCATACATAATAAATATTTGTTTGTCATGTCAATGCCACCCATGGGAATTGAACCCATAATTCCATGTCAATGCTGTACTAATGGAACAAGACAGGGCCCTAGAATGAGCCTAGATTACAAAATGAACTTCATTCGACATTGGAGGTGTATGTTTGTGGCCAGTTCCTATTGTAAAGCTCTCGGAAAATAACACTAAGCCCTAGTCACGTAAGCTGCTGCTGTTTGTCAAGTCTGGACATGTTGGGTATATTGGACAGTATTCTAGCTAATAGGATCTAGTACGTATATGGGTTGCTGGAGGATTCCCAGGCCAATTGCCCAGCGAGATTAATAAATTAGCCTAAGAGCCACACAACAGTTCTGACAGGCAGAGTCAAGGTAATCTGACTGAACCATTAAAACACCTTGGGTAAAAAAGTTACTGCCCCCTTACACTTAATTAGTGTTGTGCCACCATAGCTTCAATAACTGCAATCAAATATATTCTGTGGCTGTGATCAGTCTCTCACGTTGCTTTTGAGGAAATTTCTAAGCAGAGCTGCCATGGCATATTCATTATTCTTTTTCTTCGTTAATGGTGTGTATTAAAATGAAACTGCTTAAATGTACATTATATTTGATAAATTTAGCTACACTCTTATCCAAAGTAACATACATACATTTCTGATTGCATAAATACTACTTCCTTAATTTACAGGAGAGAGGATAAATGAACCCATTGGAACCAAAGACTGATTAGATGGCTATAATGACATAAGTCCCACATTTAATTTTAGCCAGGACACCGGGTAGACGGTACCTTATCGATTTAAATGGACCACAGACAGAACACTTGTTTAACATCCCAACCAAAAGACCCAAAGCAAATGCAGGGCAACATCCCCTTTACTGACCTGGGGTATTCACGTTTTTGGACAGAGTGAAAATTGTTGACCCTTCCAACACCCCTTCTAGCTGAATCTGGTCCCCCATTCTGGGACTACATGCAGGTTGGTGTGCCTGGCATAACAGTGAGCTGAATCTGATGCATCACTAGGTCATGCAGCAACACAATAGCTAGTCTTCATCAAAATGGGTAAAATGCAAAACATTTGGGTCTGGTTCCACGAACAACGATTAAACGCAGTCTAGAACTAAAGAAAATCAGGCTCAATGGAGCTACATTTTTTTTAAATTAGCACCTCTTTTAGACAATACCTGATTAGTTAACATTGCATACACATTGGCCATTCTAAGCAGCTAACACTGTTGCTGATAAGTTTTCCACACAAGATAAATTAAAAGTACTTGTCCTTCATTGACTTTTACTAGCATTTTTTTTTTTACAGTTTCTGATTGGCTCAGAGGTCACGGGTAGTCAAAAGACACAGGGTGGAGGATGACTTAGTGATACTTCATGCCGACTGATTGTAGGGTCTATAATCGCTGTGGGGCAGTAATATTGTCAGAGAGTGGCATTGGTTTTTCTGCATAAATGTATTTATTTAAAAAAATATATATAAAAAGTGTACTATTTATTGACAAAATGTGAAACTTGCTAAAATCAGAAAGGGAGAAATAATCATATAAACCTATCAACAAGCTAGCCAAATAGGATAGTTATAGGATATAGGATGGGATATCTTCCTTGTTTAAGAGAAAAAACTGATAAGTAGTTCTGCTAACACTCATTGTTACCAATATTTCTTAAAAACCGCAATTGAATGACATTTTCTGAAAAATAAATCATTGGATGGAAATGTGCCTGTTAATATATGAACAATATATAACAGACTTCTTATTCTGCCTACTCCAGAGCATAAATGAGCCATTTCAATAGGGTAAATAAGAGGAAACCATTTGTTAAGGACTCAAGATCGACTCAAGATAGCAGGGCTGGTTCTAGGCATAAGAGACAAAGGCGGTCACTTAAGGCCCACAACCACTAGGGGGCCCCTGACCGCAAATTTTGCTTAGGGTCTACCCATAAGCGAAGAAAGAGATTTCGGTTGCTTAGATGCTAGGTAGCTAGCTTGTCTCTTGTACAGCGTACCTGTCAAAGAGAAATACGGCATACCGCGAGAATATTTCTATATCAATAAAAAGCCCATCTTATATGTATTGCAGTATTAACCAGAGCTTTATCTTATCTTCTTTGAATTGATCAAAATAACTGGACTAATATTAACAGACAAAATCGTTGGAAAGATGACAAATCTACAGACGCCAACAGCAAGTAATTGGGAAGTAGTACGTTTTTTAAAAAGTCATATCTCAACATGCTTATAATATAATACAGCATGTTCCTAATTAAATATGATTGAAATCTTACAAAGGACTCTTACATAATTTAAGATATAATCACAAAACCTCAGATGTGCAGACTTTTCCAATGTAATCCAATTATTTAAAAGAATATGTATGTTTCTAATTTCTATACTTTTTTTGTTATAACAAAATTTAAATGAGTTCATAAGTAATTTCAATATGAAGAAAAAACTCAATAGACTAGATGGAAATAAGGACATTTTGATAATTATCTTCTTCTACACTGTTTATGCTCTCAACTACAAAGCATTATGTTCAGACTGGCAGTACAGTCTGTACTGTTCAGTAAATATACCACTAATTTGCATAATTAACTTGAAATCAACCAAATAACGGGAACATTTAAAGCATTCAAGGTAAACACACAAACAAATACATGTGGTTTCAAATGTTCATTCCACCCCAACATATGTCTTCACTCATTTGCATTAATTTGAATAATTTCCATAAATAAACATTGCAAGGATAAGACCTTGCAAAACCTCTTGCAAAGATAAGAGTACTGAGCCATATTTCTTTTATGAGCTGGGAGAACAAATTAGAAGCTATCATATTCCTCCTTACAGAATGTTTCCAGGTCCTTGAAGTATTTTCACAACACAGGTTTACAATGGGATTCAGAGACTAATTTGCTATCACAATTTTATGTGGTCAATTCACTTTTTGTTAATTGCACTGTTTGCTGTTGTTCATTGTCATGTAAGATCCAAATGCAGACCAGTTCCGGCCTCCTGGCAAAGAAAACTGGATTTTGGTAAAAAAAATCTCTAATTGTTGTTTAAAGTTGTATTGTTGTTAAACTTATCAATGGTCACAGGATCAGTGAAAGAACAATAGTCCCATGATTTTTTGAAATATTACCTAATCCAACCGTAATATATGATGGTGAATCTCTTATATTTTACAGTGTGTGTCGGGTTCATTTCTATGCCAAAAAGGCTATGTCCAAAGATATGATTGGGCAGTCCAAAGTTGCTAAATTCCTAAAATCTAAAGACACAGGGTGAGACAAACAGTTAACAGCTAGTGACTAGCATAATGAAATACCTTTCTGTACCTTTCTGTTAAAGGTTACTTCCTCATTTCACCTACCACATTGGCTCAATTGACTGAAATTGACTTGTGCAGGTTCACTTATGTATAGTGTCACTACTCTATTTAGTTCATTGCCTATTTGGTGTGACTAAAAAACCATTAGGCAGATTGTTTGATTTGATTAAGTAGGCCATCTCTATGTATTGGATTTTCCTTCCATCTGTGTTTGAACTCATTCAGAACCTAGATTATCTGTCAATTGAAGTGCGTTTTAAAAACGTCTGTCCAATGAGATATATCGTGGTCATTTACCATCTTTCTCATTGGTCAAACCATCTGACAATTGTCTTCTATGTACGAGGATTGGCTAATTCATCAGACTTGGAGAGCTAATCCTCGTTCACAGAATTATCCCCGACGCTTTAGATAGAATAGTTCTCGGAGTGTTATATTTTGTCGGTTTGGTTGTGTTCGCTAGGAAGTGTGTTCTATAGAGGAAGCTACCGTTTAACAGGCGCCTGAATTTTCGAACATCAATATCCAATCGATTCCTTTGGTATCTATGTTTCGCTGTTAACGCAATGGACCCAAATAGTCCATGGATTTAAATCTGACTGCTCAGACTTGACCGCTGCGGTCTACCGCCGCTGATCATCTGAGGAGAAACGCCAGCTCTCCAGACCGTAGCTACGAGAATATTATTCACAGCAAGCATGGGAACAGTACTGTCTATATCCCCAACAGTAAATAAGGGTGCTATTCTGGATTGCAAAAAAGAGGCTGACCACGTAATCAAAACGGGGAGCGTAAAGAAACCGTCGTTGCTTGTCTCAGCTCTCACATTTAAGAGAATGGTTTGCGACTCGACTAAGAAAAAAATTTGCAAGAAAGTCAACCCGGACATTGCACAGGTCAGCAACAAACAGGCTGACCAGTTAAATACTGAACGTAATCAGAAATCACAGCCACCAATCAGGGATAATAGCAAGGAACCACTCGCTGTACCAGTGCCGACAGTTCTCTCCCCAAGTCTTGTTTCTACTCAACCCCAGATACCCTCTGAGAAAGTGAAGCTCTTACCTGTCCAAAAGCAACCTAGCCAAGGAAGCATCCACTCACCGAGGCGGGTGATTATCCAGGCATCGACGGGGGAACTGTTGCGCTGCCTGGGATTATTTCTGTGCCGGAGATGCTGCAAAGTTAATATCACTTGCAGTGAAGTAATCCTGTGGTTCCGAAATGTCGATCGAACCCTTCTCCTCCAAGGCTGGCAGGACCAGGGATTTATTACACCTGCTAATCTTGTGTTCGTCTATTTGCTCTGTAAGGAATCGATACCTAACGACATTGACAGTGCTTTCGATCTCCAAGGTATCTTTCTGCTCTGTCTTTTTCTATCCTACTCTTACATGGGTTGCGAGATATCTTACCCTCTGAAACCATTCATGGTTATGGCCAAAGAGGAAGATTTTTGGGATAGTTCTGTGTGCATCATTAATAACACGAGTGGCAAAATGTTGCAGTTAAATGCAGACCCGCACTTTTTCACGCAGGTGTTTCAAGAACTAAAAGATGAAGGAGAGTCAAAAGACAAAGACTTGGACCGTTAAAAGAAAACTACAGCTCGGACGAATGTTTTTTCAAAACAGTATTTAGCCTAACAGTTTTCCAGGCATAGGACATACTACCTATTCGTTTTGTAATCATTGATGTCCTCTTTTGTTAAAAACAATCAGCCTACTTTTGTAGCCTTCAGAACCACTGTTCAATAAATGCATGTTAAAGTATTTCAGCCGTTGCAAAAAAAGTGTCACAAAGACACCGTAATCTATGGCTGCAGTAATTTTGTAATTGCCTCAAATGGCCTGTTCAATTCTGCAGTGCTTTTGTGTTTTAGACATCGATAGGCCATGTTATTAATAGGCGGAGCTATCCATGGTACTGGATAGCCATACTTATCCTCCTATTGAAGACAATGCTAGTGCTTTGGAGAGGAGACAATAAAATGGAATGTAGCCTGCTAGTAAAGAGATCGTTTACTGTGCCATAATTGGTAGACTGAAACCTGGTTTACATCAAATATGTATTTTTAAACTTATTAGCTGATTTTGTAGTGCATTTAACAAAAAACAGGTGGCTGCTAATTAAAGCAACATAAAAAGTAATAGTTAACCTGGTTTATGTATTTATTTTTGCCCTATGTGTTATCCTGTAAAAGTGAAACAGTAACTGGTAAATAATCTTCGCAGTTGCTTTTCAGCATTATTGATGTAACATTGGAGGAGATATGCAGCTATTTGCACAGTCTGAAAGAATGCCCTGGCAGGTGGACTATACTATGTACTATTAATAATTGAAATTAGTCTGCAATCAATAACAGTGAATCCTTTATTTTATTAATACATTTAGTGTCATGGTAAATGTATTCTTCTTCAAAGCACTGGACTTCTTCAGAAGACATCCTTTGACTGATTTTATTCACTGTTATCTAATCTGCCACTTGTGCTTATTTGCATTGTTTGTTGGATTATGCACAGGTTTCACTAACAATGTGATTACATGCTTAGAACAATCAACCACTCTGAAGATATTTCTCGTTTCTGGAGATCAGTTTGCAAACATAACATGAATTAAATGAACTGTAAATACATGATATACCTTTCAAGATGAAAATAACTTTATGTACATTGCTGTGTATTTGTATGTGTATGTAAGAATAAAGAGAAAAGAAAGAGTGCTGGTCCTGGTGTTGAATATTCTCCCTGGGCAAACGTGTTGCCTTCCACAATGTATCAGTGCTACGCATTGGGTCAGGTTTACCAGACAAGGGGTGGAAAGGGGTGTTGTTGCTAAAGCAAGGTGGTCCTGAATGCGTTCTCATCCACTTTCAATCCATAATCAAATCATTCTGTGAATGCATCGCAAATCCATATATTGTGTCCAGATTGTGATCAATTAAGCTGAACCCTTGCTGAATTCAAATTATTTTACAGACATTCGTTTAACTGGGTCAGTAAGGCCATATTTTCCTATCGTCTTGGCAGATTGAATCATGCACAATGTCCCCTCGGTTCTGATAACAAACCTGTGAAGAAAACCAGTGTACATTCACAAATACTGTGTGTGTCAACTGTAACTTGGCAAAACATGACAGCCAATTTTTAATTAAATTAAACATAATATGAACCGCAAATGTAAAAATGGGTACATTCCCAATTGTTTGTTGTGTAGAGTGGGTATCATGTTTTGATCACAAATATCAACACAATGGGAGAAAACCAATAATATTATTTCAAGTTACATTGATCTGGTGTCAAATTAAAAATAATATGTGCTCTTAACAACCAAGAACAATAAATGTAGTAAGTTGTCTGTTAGAGGTGTGTGAGGACAATCTCCTAAATCTACAGCAGCATTCTAGAATTTGATTAATCACTTACATACAGATAGGTAATGAGCCTCCGATATCTTAAACATTAAAAGTTTAGAAGAATGTTCCAATAATCTTACAGGATTTGTTTTCATGAACGTGTTGCGTCCAACAGGCCCATCTAGTACTTGTGTTTACATGCTTATTTGTGCATTGTATATATATATATATATATATATATATATATATATACCAGTATATATATATATATACTTCTATACACTTTCATACCATAAACCAGTATGAACTGAGGGTCACCACTAATTTCTGCTGATATAATGTAATAATGTATTTATTTCATCTGACATAATGCACAAAACATTATTACTTCATGCATGAGTACATTACATTATTGACAATCATTTAAATTAACAGTGTGTTATCAGCAGTTCTTGGAAACTTTATTATCCGTTGTGTCTTTACCTATTCCCTAAAGTGCACTAGTTTTGATCAGAGGTCCTATCTTGTCAAAAGTAGTGCACTAAATAGGTATTAGGGTGCTGGTTAAGATGCAACCTTTGTCTGGTGGCTTCCTGGCTGCACATTCCTCTCCTCCCCCTCGTCTCCATAGTAACCAGTGAATCACTGAATGACTAGGCCGCATTTACACATCCACTGCAGGGTCTCAATGTTGATCAAAGAACAGTGAACCACAGAGTTTCAGAGTGTGAGATCAACAATTCACTGTAGCCCTTTTTATGAATGCTGCCAGCAGATATAGGCCACATTAGGTTTTTATAAATATAATGAAGAAGGTTATGCTGAAATTGAAGTTGGTTTTTGGTCCGGTACTGCAGCAATACAAGTGTACCGGAGGTTGCAGTCATTTAAACTAAAGACAATTTCCATCAAACGAATATTACCATCAGGATGTGTACATATTGAGAATCACCATCAGGATGTGTACATAATGAGAATCATCATCAGGTGAATACATAATAAGAAACATCATCAGATGGCTACATAATGAGAATCATCACCAGAGGAATACATATTGAGAATTATCTTTTGTTGAATACATAATGAGAGACATCCTCAGGTGGCTACATAATAGGAAACATCATCAGGTGAATACATAATGAGATTCATCATTAAGTGGCATCATAATGACAATCATCATTAGGTCAGTCAATCAACCAAATGTATTTACAAAGCCCTTTTTACATCAGTAGTTGTCACAAAGTGCTTTTGCAAAACTACCAACCTGAAACCCCAAAAAGCAAGCAACAGTGTTGATGCACAGTGGCAAAAAAAAAAATCCCTAAAATGGGCCAGTACACCCCTAAATGTCTACTTTTAGGAGCACGATTGTAAGAATGAATAAATACATGTGGGCTGTGTCCAGAGTCTATGAAGAAATCATGGAGTATGACCAGAGTATGACCAGATGGACAAGGACAGGGACAATCTGGGGGGGAGGAATGGTCAGTGTGGCAGCTGGAATCATCAGGTATTGTCTTGAACTGACATTGGACAGGGACAGCTACAATTATTTTGAGCGTGGTACTTCTGAATGGTAATTGTCAGGTTTAGTTGTATATTATTATTGTTGAGAGAGAGAAAAAAAATATGCTTATTGCATTTTATTATTGATGTTGAGTTGACTGTAGTAAAATCAATTATTCTGGTTTTAAGGCTACTGTGATTGTGGAACATCCTAAAAAAGGTAATCCCAATAAAACCTAAAAGGGGAAAAAGAAACATGAGAGATTATGGTCGTTTTTTTCACTCTCCTAATCTCTCCAATAAGATTATACCTATTTGCATACAACTGGATTCACTCGGTATTTAACAGTCAGCTGTAGCTATATATGGATATGGGTTCCTAATCCAGCTAAGCCAATTTTAACATGAATGAGTTCAGGTTGAAGACTACACAATGTGTGTGGATGAATGCATTTGTGAATGGTGTCTGAAAACAAAATTAAGTTTGTCAGTAAAAGATTTGACACACTAGCAGTAAAAGGTTTGGAATCTCCTTACTGAAAAAAATTAAAATAGAAAACAAGAAACAACCCCCAAAAAATGATCCCTGAATCAGAATCAGCTTTATTGCCAAGTACATTTACACAGACAAGGAATTTTCTTTGGTGCTATGACAGAAAAGCACAGTAAGTAGTATGAGGTAAAAACGACATGTTTATTATTGACCCTTTCCAATGATCCCACCTTGCGTTAGGTGTTTGTGATCATAACTAAATAATATGCCAGTGCTGAATGAAGATTGCTGCTGGTGATGTTTGAAACACCTTAGCCAAGTGGTTTCCCAAGTTTAATGGAATCACATAAACAACGCATCAAAGCAGAGCAGAGTTTCACAAGAAGAATGCATTGTTTTTAATGAAAAGGGCACACTCAGGCTTACTGTATGAGGAATATATTCAAACGCTTACCAAGATTTTATAAAGGCAATATAACAAACACTTTGATTCAAAGCAATGTACAGACACAAATATTTACAGATTTTGTCACACGGTTGGTCCCAGCAGGAACCAGTCCCAAAACCTGAATTATAGGAAAAACTGGCTTCTTCACCATTTAATAAAATATCACTCATCTATCAGGTAAAGCTGTTAATAAAACGCTGGCAGAGTTGGTGTTGTAAAATGGATGATTGAAAGTGTACCACAAGATTACTGGAGAGAGAGCTGGGGAAATGAAGGCAATGTAATATAACCTTTGTGATAAATGTAGATGTATATATGTGTGCAATCTGACTCCATACTGTTTGTAACGATACATGATATACACTATAATATGTAGGTAGGCCTTAGTAGAGGTGGCTAATCCTTTTATCGCGAGTCCAGCATTTAAATGACATGCGTTCCTGGGTCTACCCAGACTATTTCGAAACCTAGGACTCAGGGACGACAAGTCTGGTCACTTCGGCTTATGTATGTATGTGTACTTAAAAATATAATAAGCGCCAACAATGTGTTGGTTGTTTATCACAAACCATACATTAAAATTGCATCATGTGTTCCTTAACAAGAGGAGTTTACAGTGCGTGAACTTATGACTTTTGTGACATAATTTGGATGAGCTCTAGAATACTTCCCAATGGTAAGAGATTGGTCCCTGACTGGATCAGATCAACACAACAGTTTTAACACACCACCTCTCATGATAACACCATCCTTATGCTAACAAGCAAACAGAGGCACTACATTCCATGACCATTTGATTCAAACAGGTTTATCCTGTTAGCAATGGCTAGAATAGGCAGGCAAAGGACGCACATTCTGACAAATATTTAATTGGAAGTTTCAATATTAATAATTAATTTCAGAAGTTAATTCCAGGGTTACTGAAAACAGATATGATAACACATAATTATACTTGAATACATTATGCAAGGGAAAAAGAAAGACAGGGATCTTGTTTACTAGTGTGTAAGCCCAGATCAGGGAAAACCCTCTACAACCACCTACATATTACCTAAGACAAGTGATGCTGGATTCTACTTAGCACAGATAAGGAGCAGATTAACTCCAAGGTGGACTCTATCTTTAAGAACACATTACCTGTGTGACGCACCTATGGGAATTTCCAATACAAATGTCCAGCCCCAGCGATCAACCCAGGGCAATCTCCCATTACACATTGGATAACTAAACTGCTGTATGCCCACAGTTCTAAATATTTCGGTTATTTTGCCTAAATAATTACAAAATAGTACTAATCAATGTATCTTGCTTAAAATGCTCTTTTTCGCATCCTTGAGACTTTCATGAATTTCCTTTGAATGTTCATTGTATTTCATTCATGTAGGAAACCTTTCCTTAAGTAGGCAAGTGCGACAACAGGAAGAGAGAATGAGCTCATGCCTTGGCCTCTTTTGGGCTGGCAATGTGTACACACAGGGAGGGGTGGAAGGGGATTTGAAATGAATTTGGGTTCTCCAGTGTAGCCTCCCTGCCTGCCATCAATAGAGGATATGGTCTCGGGTGGCTCTGTTAAAATTCAGGTCACACACTACTGTGCTCCTATCAGCCTCTTCACAAAATATAACCAAGTAGGAGCCATTCTACATATATAAACTCAAACCAGCCCCACAGACAGTGAGCAACTTGTTGTTTTTTTGGCTTTCAAATGACCACTCGTCACCACTAAATATTCAAATGCAGGACAAGATCACAACAACAGACACTTAAGCACCAGACATAGACAGGACGTAACATTAAAAAAACGCTGCTAGCTTGTGTTGTGGCGAAAACGGTCCCCCTGCCGAAAACTGCCCCACCCCCCTTCGCGTTCACGCAAAGAGAGAGGGGGGGGTCCGCACAACACCCGCTAGCAACAACGCGGTCAGTGGGCGTATTACAGTAAACCGTAGAATCGCCATATGTTGAAAACTTAAATGACATTATATAAACATATTAATTGGTTTACAGAATTACACGGAAAGTGATAGAACACGTTTTAGTTTTTCTATTTGTTGGTTAACAATCTAAAGATCTTTTCTGATTTGCAGTTCATCAGGAAACTACTGTTCAAGGCCACACAGCGGCGCTGCGCCTCAGCATACATCAGATGTACTGTGTGTGTGTGCGCGTAAGTGTGTTACATTATGAACTGTTGGACTGATATACGTTTACCTACATGAGCAATCGGTTCTAACTACCATCCTATTTTGACATAAAACATGTTTTTTATTTATCCCTAGAAACATTTCACTTTCATTGCAGAGGATGTTGTCAATGGGCACAATTAGGTTGTTTGTAATGGGCACTGTTCAAACTGGTGCACTACATAGAGAACTGGGAATAATTTGCGAACCAAATACTATACAGAGCACCAGTCCATCAGCCGTCATGATAAATGAATCTTTCCCAAGGTCAGAATCATCCGTAATAGCTAAAGACATTTACACATTTTCTGAATGTTAACCTGTGTGATCTCGTAGTTTATTATATTGGTAATAGTTTATACATTTATAGCTGGATCAGAAGCCAGTCCTTCATCTAGATTATAAGACTGCACCCTGTATCAACAGAGCTTAACATGCCTCCTTCCTTCTTGTGAGTTATTGTAATCAGGTGATACAAGTGTATATCAGCAGGATCAGGATAAAATTCAAATAAAGGGTTAATGTTAAGCCTTGTTTGTACCAGGTGCTAACGTGGTTACCAGGGCCAATCAGATACGACCTGTGTCCTATAATATTGTCCAGGCCAACAAAGGCACAATTGGATATACTTTTAATGTATCGGGATTTGATTTAAAACAAATTTGTTTTATCTCAAAACAGGAAATCATTTGGAACTCATGTTTAAAAAAAAAAATATGAGTCAAATTTTACGTAATTCAAAGCACACAGTATACTGTATTTCAGAGGCATAGCACCCCTGTGTGGAAGTAAAACATGCTCTGAAAATCATCCCATTCTTTAAATTTATGAATGAATGATGAACCGAAGACCAATTTTTATACATTATGTCATAATAATTTTTTTACTTAAATAATTTAACTTTACTTTCTTATATCACAAAATATAATTAATCTCAACTACAGTAGGCTCAGAGCCAATGTGACGTGGTAACAGTTACTGGAGCTTCGGTTACTCCGATTTCATGATATTTCAGATTTATACTACATATATTCACAAAAAAGTTTGTATTCGAATAATTTTTATATTACTTGATATACATTTCGTTTTAGTTTTTTCAGTATAATTGGTATATTCGACGTCTTTGGTGTGAGAAATGATTAGCACCGTTTCTTGCAATGCTGTTTGTTTGGACGTGGTCACACTTAAAAAGCCGGAGGGAATAAATACATGGAACAATTTACAAATAACACTTGATTTATTAAATTACATGTTTGTAGCTACAGTGTGCTTTAAACAAAGACTGAACAAATTAGAATAAATGAAATGCATACCTTTATGTAAAAGTATTAAGTTGAAATGTTATAATGTGATAATAAACTACATGTCTTATTATTAAACCATTTTCTAGCATTTAATAATGCCAACTTCAATGACATAATTTCTTGTAGTTTAAGATATAATCGGTCGATCTATTTTTGTGCTTAAAAAAAGGTTTAATCTGTGCGCAAAATGAATGAGAGAGACGTTGTAATGGAGCTGCCATTGTATGTTGTATGTCCACAACAAAAAGAAGACTATTTAAAGCGACATCTGGAAATATATTGCAAACGTCACAACCATTATGTTTTTAGAGTTACACAAACATATCAACTATAAAAAGTACTCACAGCACGCCTATTTAAAATAAAACAATATTAAATGTGTAATAAACAGCCACTTGGTGGCGCTTGAAGCCATGTCATAATATGGTCATAACGCACCCAGGGCACATTCACTTAATGTTTTAGAACGTTTGGATAGAAAATCGATTTAGAACCAACACGAACGTATATTATACACGTTATATATATATATATATATAGATGTCTGATCTCTTTGTGGTTCTATTTTTTCTGCAATGTTCAAGAATATTTTTTGTAAGGACGGGGCCATGTTTCTTGCCTTGAAAAAGTTTAAACAAAATATTCAGTTTTACATAGTATCTGAAATAAGTCATTTAATGTTATGATTTGCCCAAAGGCCCGTTAACATAGTATTTTAAAAATGTTTGCAAGAAAGCATATCAAGGAATATAATCATAACACAAATTTTCCCAGGCTGGTAAACTGTACCTTATACAATTCTAAAGCTAATACCATGGTGAGAACCCTCACAGGTATGATTTCTCTTTTCATAATTCATAGTGTGCGCACGAGATGAAATGTTAAATTACGAGTTTGAATAAATCCGAAACCTACTCTAATATTGTGTTTTCATGGTGACTTATGATTAAGCCTTTTTAAACTTGTTGGGCTTTTTTGTTAAATTATATCACTCAATTGTAGTGGTTATTGATATTATTCAGGTTGTTGATGTTGTTGACACAGCTGATGTGTGAGGCTGACACAGCACCAAATGGCCCAGGGGGTTGGAGATTGTGGCTGTGGTAAAGAGTCGGTGTCGACCCTGGCCAATACGAGAATCCGGACGGACCGACGCCTGGACCAACAAGGTTAAGCTTGGAAATCCCTGAAAAGGGAATAGGGGCAAAATTACTTTGAAATTTATAAAGAGCTTGTTCTGTTGTTGAGGGGTGACACACCTGAGCCAATCCATGAAAGTCGAACTTGTATGCATATCGCTTCCCATGAACTTTTGTCATTATGTTTTTGTCGTAATAGTAACGCAGTGCACGGCTCAGTTTGTCATAGTTCATGTTAGGCTTGCTTTTTCGCTCGCCCCATCGCCTGGCCACCTCATCCGGGTCAATAAGCTTGAATTCTCCGTTTGTTCCTTCCCAGGCGATACAGGACATGTTGGCGCTGTCTGACAGGAGTTCGAGAAGAAACTGCCATAGCTGAATCTGCCCACTACCTATTGAAAATAACACATACATATAAAATTGATTATAATGGTGACATTAACGTAAAATGACATCAGGAACATTTCTAAAATAAATGGGGAATTAAGTAGGCCTAATTAATAATTACCTGATACTTTTATCATTTGGGGGAAAAAAGCTCGCATTTCTTCAATGTTTTGTATTTGCAAGTATAAAATAAACATAATAGACGTATTTACCATGAAAAAATGATAAAAAAACAATGCTCGCACAATCATGAATAAAAAGGGGTGGAGCAGGGATTTTAAGATTGTGTTAGGCTATCTGTTCCCTTCATCTGTTTAATTCTCTTTAATCAAATCAAAGACTTTGCAAACGGCTAAGCTGGAGTCTGGAATAATACTTTTAAAGTATTTGATGAATTAATACATAAAAATGCATAAAACATTCGGTTTGCCAATAATAATGGCTTGGAATGCATATAATTAATACAAAAACATTTCATAAAACGTACCTTTTTGTACTCCTGTATTAATGGGACTCCAGGATGCCCCTTTGCTTTCTTTTAACAGATTTTCTGTTGGATCTACAATAGAAAAAGTCCGTCCATTAACAAAAATACAGTGTGTTGAAGCAGCACTACTAAATTATAATATAATTTTTGTTCTTCAATAAAACGCAAAGACATTACAAAATCTGTAGGGTGTAGTTTAAATATTTATCTTGTATTGAACTAATACAAAAGCATTTAAAATGCATGGTCGTAGCCTTTAATCGAGTCTCAAACTAATGCCTCAGTTTTCTACTAGCTATTTGTGATTTCTTCCTCCAAACTTCATGGATGAAGCCAGGAAACGCGTTCAGGAAAGAGGATATCCGATTTCCGACAAAAGAGGAGACGGGTTTCAGATTGAAAAGGCAGAGCACTAGTTCTCAGCTGGAAGCCGCCTGACTACCCGAGGACTAAAGATCATTCCCTTCATCTGAATAAAAAACAATACTATTTAGAATTTTACGTACAAAACCACGAACCTGAGAGATACATGTTAAACATAAGGTTTCCTCCGCAGTTCTGTCTCATTGTAGCTGTTGTTCAAGAAAGGGTTGGATTTCATTCGGGCAAAGATTTTTATTAAACTTTATCTCACAACTGTGATCTGGAATAAATGTGGGACAGATGGAAGTTTCCAGGCAACTGTCACGAACCCCCATCTCCGAGACAATATTCAGACAGCAATTTCCTCTGGTGCATTGCTTTAATTAAAAGAGCAATTTACCTCTGTCATCTCTCCCTGGTCTCCACAATAAAACCAAGGCGAGAGAAATTCGGCCTTATCAATCCACCATCAAGGTTTAATAAAGTTTCCGCGTTAAGATCAGAGTTTCTATGGAGAATTTAAGTGTTTGACATGGAAACCAGTTCAGATCCTCTCTCTTTTCCGCCTCTTTACCTCTTTGCAAACACAAAGTCCTATTTCACGTAGGAAAATAATATTTACCTTCAAAACACGGCTCATTGCACATGAGAAAACAAGAACATTTTATCCCCGACCTTCTGTTTATAAGTAGGCTATAAGGCATACAATTGGAGTGTAATGATATTGTATTTCTTAATGCATGTATTTTATTAGGTGTATTGAGGTAAAGTCATGATAGAAGAATTCATTGTTAAGACACAATCAAAGTCCTCGTCCAAGTTGTACCTCACTAGACCACTTTTCGATAAAATGCTATTTATCGTATAGCATTATCATCATTATTAGCATAACAATAGGCCTCAAATAAAATTCCATTTAATTCTAAGTAACACAGAACCTCAGTGAGCTATAATAGCTTTAAAATATATATTTTTTGAAGATTTCTTGTAATCACCTCCTAAATGAAGTAGGCCGGAATACGAAGTCAATACATCCTTTCAGTATTAATAATGTAAGGTTTGTAAATGTTCAGTCATTACATGCAGTAAAGGCAATTATAGTCAAACAAAATAATAAGAAAACAAACTTTATTCATTGGCATATACTTCAGACTCAAAAATGTACGGCAAAAATAAATCTCCCACATTTTAGGTTTTCTTTAGTATAGTGTTACATTTAAACGTTTTTTCCACTGCGTAGACCAACTCATCCCCATAGACATTCCTAAATTGCGACACATGAAACATTTTAAATAATTAACATTGCACGTTAAATGACAATAACATTAACACGTTGGACACGCGTGGAACTGGATTTGACACACATCTTTATACATTGATACAAATTAGGCTGCGCATTTTTATTATAACTCCATGAAGTTAGGTTCCGGGTGCGGATATCGAGCTATGATTTGTTGCCCCGGGTGACGATAAGACAAGAAACCGACATGAGACATAATGATATGACTCATGAACAATATCCCTACACCTCCCCACCACGCCACCACCTCCAGTTCAGTCGCTGCCGCGGCTGCTGTTTTCAGAAGAGTTTTCTCTGGCGTCCCAGACTTGCTTTAGCTGCCTGAGTCTTTAAACAGGTCGCAGGCAACTTAAAACAAGCCTCGAAAGCTAGATATTTTCCAAAGGTTTCAATTAAATATTGTAGCTCCATATTGTTGTAGGTCATCATTATGCTCCAAAGTTGTTGTTTTTGTAACTAACGAAATACTTAGTTATGCAAGTTGTACGCACAAACCAATACTATAATTATGATTATTCAGTTCATTATTTAGTAACACTCTATATTAAACCTAGTGACTAGAAAACTATCATGCATAAAGACATAGGGACCAGAATCCAAAACAATGTTAAATCTTTTCTTATTTATTGTTGGACTTACCGTTTTTTCTGGAAGGAAAACACAAGCAACAATTCGAAACACCGTTCGAAACACCAGGCTAACGCTTCTGCACCGTGCGGCCGTTTTAATCAGTCAGGACAGTAAAGTGTATTTGAGAAAGGTGTGTATAGTTGAACATTTATTAAAATATCCTGGACTGGGTGTGGGACTGTGCCTTGGCCGGCCTCTGCGGTCATGAGCTAGTTCTAGCTACCGCCATGTGGGTGTGTTGAATGTCCTGGACCTGAACAGTGAGACGAATCAGCAAACAAACCTGACAACGGATTCATAGCAGGATGTAGGCTAGTTTACTTAAAAACGTGATCTTGTTCAAGATTACATGAATATATTAAACTCAATAGTTTGTCAAATGTTGCATCAGGCAATTGCACTGTCGACAATAGCCTATAGTGAAGTACCATTTAGGCTGTTTATTCAATAGGTCCTAAAATAGTCAGCACCTTGGACAGTTCTTAATCATCCGCAAATGGCCTTGTCGCTAGACAGTTTGCACATTATGTAGGTTTACATATTATTTCTTGTAATTTTCGAGTTTTGTTAACAGTGTCAATGAGAGAAATATTTAGTTAAGGGCAGACGTACAGACTCCAACTGAATTATCATGCTTCACTTCTAGGCTTTTTCAGTGAAAGCCCCTTCTACACAAGAAGGAAACAAGTAGGAAACAGTAGCAAACATTCTAGCAGGCATGTTCGTTGGTGCTGGTTATAAACAAGCATTGGCAGCCAATCAAGTAGGAGTGTAAGCAACAGGTTCCTTGCGCCACGTCATTCCTTTGCGTTGCATGCAGTCAACTACACATCCGCCCAAAGCAGGAAAACCATGTGACCTATAAATGTTGAATGACAGGTAAGTGTTGAGTGGCAGGGTGGGCGTGGCCAAGCAATATGCCCGGAGTTCACGCAAATGTGATTAAAACATAAAGTAACCATCGAAGCATCAACATTCAAACTGTTTTGCAAATCTTACAAAAATGTAAAATTATCATGCCCTGGGAGGATTAGAGTCCCCTTCCTTTAACCACCTGCTAATTTCCTATAAGCCTTGAGTTTGTGAAGCATTTGGTCAAAGCGGTTAGTGTTCAATTATATTATAATGTTAAATACATTCTGTCATCTTTAAGTTTTGGGTATAGTTATTCATGTTGGATTAACTATTTGTTAATATTAATACATCTGTGACAAAATATTGCTTTTTGCAAGTCTAGTTGGCCATCACACAGTGCACAGATGTCTACTCAGGTACAACTAACTGCTGCTACACTCATTGCACTGCATTCATTATACAGCAGGACAATGACCCCAAACGTACTGCGATATCAACCAAGGAGATCTTTATTGACAAAAGGTAGGATGTTTTTAACTGGACAAGTAAATTGCTTTATCTGAAAACAATAAGCATATCTTTCATATGCTGAATTCTAGACTAAAGACAAAAAAGCCCAGAGTACCAGCTTAGCATTACCAACTATCATAACCAGCATCTGATGACATGAGTAGCAGACTTTAGGCAGTTATTGCATACAAAGGATGTGCAACCATTTTTGAAACTTGACTACGACATTGTATATCATTTTAATCTGTCCAATTACTTTTATTACCTTGAAATTTGGGGACTATGAAAACAAATGTGTCACTGTCTAATTATCTTGGAGTGCAGTATAATTTGATAATGCAAAAATGTGGCCTCTGAGGTGATTGGTTAGAGCTTCAACTTTGCCCATGACAATAGAGCTCCCTCTATTAATGTGCAATCGTTTTAGTCCGAAACTTTCTTTTTGGCCCCTGTTTTGGCCTTGGAGTTGCCTGCATTACAACACAACATTGTAATAACAAATGTTCAATCGTTTTAGTCCGAAACTTTCTTTTTGGCCCCTGTTTTGGCCTTGGAGTTGCCTGCATTACAACACAACACAACATTGTAATAACAAATGGTGGAAACAGGGATGATCTCGTGCTCTTGTTTATTGGAAATATGATACAATCTGACAAGAACAATATACATCCTATCCTAACAGAAAGGTGGTATTTACCCTAGGTTATGTAGGCCATCGATGCATCAGTCATATCATAAAATGCTTTTGTGGTTCACTTGAGGGCTTTCTGGGCTGTTCAACAGGTAGCTCCAAGTCCAGATCATGAGGAGGCCATTCAAAACATAAAGCAAGGAATTGCCACAAGCACTCTGTTTCCATAGTTTGAATAAATCCTTTATTGCCTATTTTTATTCATGTCATTGCATGGTCAGTACAGGATAGCCGCTTGGACTAAAGTGTCGGGTGGACTTAGTGGTGCTGGATTCTGCGGATAGACTGGACCTGGCAGGTGTGAGCCTGGGTGCTGTACTCATTGTAGCATCTGTACTCTCCCTGACGCCTGTCTCTCTCCAGGATGTACTGGTAGCCACGGTAACCGGGGAACTGATAGGCCACCCAGCTGTGAAGAAATGGGCACTTATTAATCACACGGCACTGTATCACCAACACCCTGCTGAGAATGGCATGCAAATATTTACTACCGGTGCGGTCCTATGTTGTTAGGAAATCTACGTTGATTGTTTTGGAAAAGCAATAGCCAATGAAGAGTTTTCAGTTATTTTGTGGACAGACATGTACTTGCAGTAGTCTACATATCAGAAGCCAAGAGCGTTTTTGAAGGCATTTCATTGAATGACAGGATGAAGAGTGACTTACGCTCCGGAGTTGACTTTCATGGAGGGAACCTCCTTGCTACACCAGCCCATGGCCTGTAGGGAGGGGTAGTCATCGCACATCTCGAACTTGCGTCCCTGGAAGTCTTCACACTCGTACAGAGTCACTTTGCTGTCACTGTGGTTCTGTTGAGACATACGTAGGAGCCTTGATTAGTTTAAATTCTGTTCAAGTATACTTTTTATCATGCATGAATTATTTAGCTCTCGATTAAAACATATCCATGTTCTGGTGCTTCAATTACTGAACGTGCTTTGATGTTTTATCCTTGAAATGACACATATTTGTAAATGGTAAACGTACAGCACACTTAATAGGTCTGAAGGAAAGCATGTGCTCTGTTCTGTAACTGCAGTTTCCGCTCCAAGCCTCATAACGGGGATAGTCTCCTTTCTCAAGGATAAACTGCTGGCCCTGGAACTCGGGATACTCGTATCCCACCCAGCTACATGCAGGTAGGGAGAGAGAGACAAAGAGGAGAATCCAGAAGGAGAGAAAATTTAGTGTCAGCCTAGTTAACAAGAGCACAATGGCCCATAGCAGAGAGAGCTTTGTTGATCAGAAGACAAAAGGACCAAAGCAAACATCACATGCTGCGCATTTGGGCCATTATCAGATCATCAGTCAGCCGCTCCAAAAGAACACAAAGCAGACAGCTGGAACTTATTAAAGATAACAACAGTAGCCGGGCTTTGACTGACTGTCAGAAACAAATCAACAAGCTACACTGCAGGCTAACCAAGTGCACTAGGTTTTCTAATATTGAGATCAGCTATAAAATGTGTTCCAAAGCATATATAACAGAAATGTGAATATTGCACTGAAAATGGAAACAAAATTATTCTATTAGTCATTATGAGATTTTGTTTTTTATAACAAGACTATCAAGTGTTAAGAAATGGAAGTGAAATGTTCATGTAATTATAGTAGTACATCAAATAAAATGACCAAGTGTTTGTGTCACTATAAGGTATTACATCAAGCTGAACCTTATTGTACATTAACCTTATTATACAAGAGGAAGTACTTCCAAATTGATTCAATATTCAATTGTTAACTAGAACACTGAGGCCTAGATAACGTTTAAACCATTGAATGACCAAACATCCTCCATGAACCTAATCAGGTACTATTCTCCTAACGACGTAAAACAGCCATCTGATACAAGGGCTAGTGTCGACATCCGAAGCAAGACTTACGGTCCATTCTCAACCTTGATAGAGCGGATTTTGTGGAATCCCCTCTCCATGATGTTCTGACACTCCAGCATGAACTCGCAGCGCTTGCCCTGGAAGTTCTCCTCCTCCCAGACAGTGATTTTGAACTGTCCCATCTGCTCCATCTGCTGAGTGTTCATGGTTGCTCTTTCCACCGTGGGGTTGCTCTCTACCGAAAAGGGGGACAAGGAAGAGCACAAGTTGAAATGGAAAGCTTCCCCCCTGGGTGCATCGGTAGCTCGGCCTGAAAGTGAGCCCCCCGATTCCCGAGCAAAGAATGGACCACCAAAAAAAGCTCCCGTTAAATGAGCTGGTCAGTTTGCACTGGGAAAGTATATATGGAAAAATCGGATATGTCTTCTATTGGAGGTAACCAAACCCCCACCGCTTGGCACACACATGCCCAACAATTGGATGTTCTACCTGGTAGTGTAAATACTTACAGACAGTACTGAGGTGGGACAGATCCAGTGTAACAATGTTGAATCCTAGGCCTTCACTTCTGTTTTTATACTGCCAAGCCCCTCGCTTACTGGAGCTTTCGCACAAGCCTTGCACACTCAGCAGCGGACAGCTAAAAGCGTGCATTAGTCCACACTATTGTGGAGGCTCCGGAGACCCATTGTGACAAGCTTAAATCCACTGACTCATCAAAATGGCCTCCAGGAGCCTGTGACTGCCTGAAGGCCAGTCACAATAGTAACACACTGACACGACAGTTTGATTGGAAATTGGGGACAATGGCAGCATTCTGCGAGATTAGCCCCCAAAGCTGGATACAGGGACACCATTGCGTCCATCAGTCCAAAATTACAGTGGCTTCCACCTCCAACCCTGTCTCGGGACTGCAACCTCTAAACAGGGCATCTTTAACAGGATTCCCCAGGGGAAGAAGTATCAGATTTTTTAATATGATTGTAAAGACTTTCTCCAGTGATGTATTTGTAACTTTTCCTATTAAAAAGCCACATCCAAAGTTTAAATACAGTAAAGTACACAAAGAGTAAAGAGTAAAATATGTACACATATATAAAGAGAGAGAGACAACCGCAAAGCAAAAAGGTAGGCAGGCCAGAGAGGCATTCAAGTATTTAGTCTGATGGGAATCACTGATGACATCACTCTACTTGAGGAGGAATGGATATAACAAGAGAAAAGGCCCACATGTCCAATGTTATTATTTACTTAGACTGCCTTTTGGGAAGTTGCCTTTGATAAGTTAATCAAGTGGTAAATGTGGGCAGATGAGACTGGGGTGGCTCTTTAACCTTTGATATTGTTTGTATGGTTGAAAAGTAAGCATAAAACATATATAGCCTTTTATTATTACCGGTTTAATATTACCTATATCGCTACATTTATTTTTAATGAGAATATATTGGGCCTATTTTTAGCAGTGCGGAGCTATCAAGCACATTCGGTGCAGATTCTTCTTTGCTCAGTGTTTATCAGTATCTGAAATGTCACCGAGGCTATATTGTTTCATAAGTGGAATCTATAAATCTTTTCATTCACATGGATAAGTAACTTATGAATGTTATTTATAGAGGTTGTTTTGGTATTGCCTTTTTGATCTGAATTCTTTTAATAACATAAATGTTTGATTTAAGTAAACTGAAAAACCTCTTGTCTGTAGTGACATCTCGTGGCAGAACATTTCATTACACTTACTCATTTGAATAGCCCGCTAAATACGATGATCTGACAGGGAGCTACATATCACAGAAACAAATGATCGGTGTTTGTCGAAGTTGTACTACATACATTCTGTTGTTTGTTTCAATGCCTTTCGAATGTCACCATATTAACATATAGTGGACTATTTGACCAGAACCCTTTTAGAGTGTAATACTTATAAACAGAGCCCAATACAAAAGAAGGGCATTTAGGGGGCATTTAGGATACCAGCTATACTGTACATGCTGATTGTAATGTTAAAATAATTTGAGATGCATAATTACTGTAGTTTCTGGTGGAACTAATACAATACTTAACACTTCAGCTCTGTTTGTTGTTGTATTTACACCCTGTTCTGCTGTCTTTGTGTGGCCACACTTGTGACTAAATGCCTCATTGCTTTGTGTGCACAGTGGCCCCTTTGAGTGGGACTGGTTCATTGTTCTGGCTTACCTGTGTCTTTGTTTGCTGTGAGGCAGGTGGCCAGAGATACATGGTTACAGAGCAGGCAACCAGCTGCTGAACTTTGACCTCACCCCACTGGAAAGATTAGATTTGTCACTTCATCAGAGGAGGCCTAATTTCCCTGGGAAATGTAACTCTCCCTAGTTTGCATCTGACACAGGTACTCACTCAACTCTCTGCTTTGAATCGTTATCGTCTCTACAGTGGTAGTATAATACGCTACTGTATTCTTCTGAACTGGTCGCACAGGTTAATGATACAGGGATGTTGCTCATTAAGGTATGGAATTATCATCTATACCATTGGAACATATATAATAATAGAACCTTTTGAATAAACATTGTGAATTGTGTATTGTGTGATTATTTTTGATAATAACAATAATAATGTTTGTTTTGAGATTTTTTGACTGGGGCTATGTAGTTATTGTTTATGCACACAGATAATGCATATCATTTCATTTGTAATGCTATTTCTTCTAATAAACGTATGGTACCATAAAATGCTATAAGATATTCTACCTGTTCATGAGTGGGTCTAACATCCTTAAATCCCTACGTTGAGGTAATTCTTAATTAGCACGGAGAGTAGGCCTTGCAACTGGTTTAATATTTCATTTAGCAATATTGGCACATTGTGTCCTCCGGAGTGTTGAGCCTAACATACAAACAGGGGCAGAAGAACTGCTTAGAAGAACCGGCCAACCAGACAACAGCAAGAGCAGAACATTATTTGAACATCTGTTATTCACTGCTTCGCAGCCTTTTCCTATATCGATTAATTGTACTGTAAGTTAGATACCACTTTATTTGATCTCAATTTCTTTCTTGCAATATCATTTTTACATAAATAAATTCCCTTCCATAATACTAGCTGTGTGAAGCATATGTGAGTCCGACTGCTTCCAGCCTCTCTTTCTTTGACTCAGTTAGGGATGTTTCATAAGCATTGAGGTAATACAGGAAGTGACGCGAATATTACAAGAGGAAACAGACATGTCAATTAAATGTCATTACCCAACATAATCAAAATATGTTCATAGATTTCAGTTTTTTAGGGACATAAGTTACTGTCTACATATTTATTTTCATACAGAAAGGTAACATACTGTTTTCCAGGACACCACCTAAGATATGCAGATTGCATGCAGCATTTCAAGTAGCAATCTGCAGTTCCAAAATAACAAAGCCATCCCCTTTCCACTCACCTTCAGAACATTAAAATACGCTACTACCCCCACAATCTGCTCGTGGGTTGTTATTTCACAATTTATGTTTATGTAGTCTGTCCATAAGTGGTTATTAGCCATTTAAAAAGAAGTTGGATATATACTGCAAACAGGAACATATGCATACACATCCTGAGATCACATGGTACGTCAGGTTCATTTAACTGGGAAATATTTGCTTTACATACCTGACCAGAGAGTGATCGTACTATGTGCAAACAGGCAGTAAGAGCGTCTTTCTTCTAAATGTTAGCTTGGGAAGATGCCATCTAATGGATAATAATCATCGATTGCCTTTGTAAAGTCCTTTTCATTGTAATGAAATAATCTCAAAGTGCATGATAGTGACACCTACAACGTAACTTTCCTGACCACAGAAATCGTGTCTTTCATTTTTGCTGTTATATCATGTTGAATTAAAAACAGCTCCAAGAATGACTGTATGACTGTTTATGGATGGGTCTTGTATTCCACTTCAGTGTGAGTTAGTCATATTTAAACAGTCAGTAAGCAGACGCGAACGCAGACCGCCACCAGGCAACCTGTTCCCAGTGTGCTAGGCACTCTCTGCTGCTATAGAAACTAATCCAGTGTGCTAGGCACTCTCTGCTGCTATAGAAACTAATCCACCTAAGGACACATTTTGTCCAAGATGACATCTGTTCTGTGAACGTCTCTTCGTCGGAGTCGACCGCAACAGGCAAGGATGAATCACCAGTGGACATAGGGTGCCCAAATGGCATCCTGTTCCCTATGCAGTGTAGTACACCAGTCAAGAGCGTTCAGCAATAAATATGGAATAGAGTTTGGATCCAGGGCGGCGCTGCAGGACCCTGGGTGCTCCCCTCCCCTCCCTCCCCCATCTCAGGGCTCACCACTCAGGTAAAGCCTGGCAGCTGCAGAAGAAACGACCCCAAGGTATTTGCATATTTCATTAGCAACCTCCGTAACTGTCCTTTGAAACAGCACACAGCCCATGGGCAACGTTTGTCCTCCACACAGGCAACAGGTAGTCGTTGAACAGGCGCCACTAACACAATCAGGCTTTTTTGCAGACACACGCAATTAAATGTCTAAATGTTATAATAGCCACAAGCTATAAGGAATAAATAGGAAAGCACTGAGTATTTCGGATCAGAAATATAATTCTGTAAAGAGGTTAAAAACAGATTTTCGAGCTGAACAGTCAGACTGAATTAATGAATTAAGTGAATCACCCAGCATTTGTATAGCTCTGCAGAGAAAGAAAATAGGCTAATGGCCTTAATTAAGCAATTTTGTGCTAGTCGTATGCATCCTTCATATAGAACAGATATTACATAATAAGATCATATTGCACTATAAAGATTGTAGATTGATGACTTGTCTGAGATGTCAAGCAACATAGCAAAATGTAATAGTTTGGACATTTTACGGAGCCAAAAAACTGCTCTGGAGGTTTAGGGTGTAACTGCAACATGAACTGTCACAGGCACGTGACCAGGATGCAGGTGGTGAGGTATCCTTACTCTTGACTTAAAATAAATATTTACAGGAGCTTATTCAAATAGGCAGACATAAGAAAAGATGATGGGAAAGCCTTTACCATGCTGCTTATTGACTCATACAACAAGATTTACAAACGTATTCCTGCTCCAAATACAACGGAACTATACCGGTACTGTAGGTTGTTGCACAAACAGGGACTTTTGCATCAATCTCATATTTTACGATACAACTGTGCACCAATATGTTCAATGAATGAAATTAATATAACCCTTTAATATAGACCACATAGAGAGTTCAATAAACCCGTTGTCAATATGAGTAACTACTAGCTAAAGTACCAGCCTTATGGCATATTCGTCAACATCGTGCCACTTCTTGTACAATTTTCACTGCTTAACATTTCCCAATTGTTCCCAACTACGCACAAATTGTTTTTAGAAAATAATAATTTAATCTGTGATGTTAGAATCCTCATTTTATTTGGCACTTAAAATCAACAAAATAGTTTTTTTTTAATTTACCTGAAAATATACTTTTATAAAGAAGCTGAACATTGCTTCTCCTCTAAAATGGTAGAAAAACCTAGGTAGGTTTCAATCATCTCCTTGATGGGTATGCGTTGTGCGTGAGTGTGTGTGCGGGTCTGCGTGCAAGGCAAGTTACAGTTGATTCTGCCTAAGGCGTAACTGGAAGTCTGTCAGAATTGTATACAAAACAATTAAGGGGCTGTATGTGTTTGAGGTACCTACTTTTTATTTGTTTGTATAACGACCAGGTTATCAGCTGCATTATCCCATTATCTGAATAACGCTTTTCTTTTAACGAAGCAGTATAATCTGTACAGAGGTACAGATTCCAGGCAGGTGACGATCCAAACAGCAGATGGTCCACATCAGATGCACGCTCTCTTGCTGGTTATTGATTAACACAACTCCCATTAAGAAACGACCAACTGCTGACTCCAGATGCACTCTCTGACGTAGACTAATGGTGACACTAATGGTGACATTAAAGGGGGAAACGGGTGCGTCACTTCGGCATATCTGTATAGAAACATCTAGTTACAATAAACGTCTAATAACTCAAAATAAATCCATTGAGAGAAGAATATACTTCATGAGATATGGTTAGGTTAGTATATTATATATATGGCCGTGGTATATATATATTTGTATAGTAACATAAAAACGCCAGCTATTCATATCTCAAGTGGATAAGGTCAACTCAATTTAGCTAATGTTTTGTAGAAACTTTATATCGTTTAACTTCGGAGAAAAATGCTGTGTGTTTTTTTATTTGTCATATTACAAAAAACATATTCTAAATCATAATAGCCATAATGAACACAATGTGTTGTACGAAGTTATTGTACTAATTCGGAGGACTCGCCTGCAGCATCAACAACAACGACCAATGTCACCATCTGAAGTTGATCATGCTGTTGAGAAGAAACCCTGTACCTGCTTAACGCGAGCCGAACGAACAAAACTTCGTCGTCAGGTATTGTGCGTGTGGCTCAACGTGAGGCAAATACAGAACATGTCCAAATAGAATGATCCCGTCTTTAAAAAGCAGTTGTGGACTACAATAATACCACACAAATGGTTTACTGTCCATATGTCGCACGGTCTCCATAGCTGTAAAGAAAGGTTCGATAGTGAGTATTAATGCAATATAAAAATACATTTTTAACGTACAATTTCATCTAGCATTCAAAAACCAATATAAAACTTACCATTATTAAGTTATTGTCGGAAAAAATATGGGAACCCTTTTTAAAAACCCTACTGTCGTTAACACCGGCGCATTAAGCACATCTTGTAGCCGACACTGAATGCGTTTGGCCGGTTGCAGGTAGCCTATATATAGTCGTGACATTTTAGGCCATCCTTCCACTTAGCTTCACTCTCTGCCACTCTTTTTTCAGATGGGTGGTATAGAGAAAGATGATTCTCCAGAGGACACCTGTCGCACAGTGGTTGCTCAGATCCAATATTGACACAAGAGTAGGGGAGGGCAAAGTAGATTAGCTTAGCTCTTCTCTATTATGCCAGGCCTTGCCTCTCCATTTAAAACAACCTTGATGGGCTACCTCCAATCGACCAGACGGCTGTCGTTAGGATTTGCTGACCTTTGTGTTCCCCTTTGGAGAATGGGCTATTGAAAGGTGGGGTCATTCACCTGTTGGGAAGGGAGAAGAAAACCTCACCTGCCCGTTTGGTGCCGGCTCTGTTCCCCCTATACGCCCATGTCGTTTACACATATTTCCATATCTTGTGGCTTGCAAAGTAGGTCATTTACTAGTCATGATCCGTTTCGTTGCAAAAAAGATTGGATTTGTTATTAACAAAAATATATAAAATACATTAATTAGGCGTATAAACTCCAGAATATACATTGCTTATTCGTTGCAATGAGGTGAAATGTACCTTGCTCTTTATAAGCCTATACATAGATCTCTGACAATGGTATATTGGAAGGTGGGCTATACGCAAGCATACCCAAACTTGCCCTCTTGGTAATAATGTAGCCCTTGCAACTAGGGTTCATTTCGACACGAGCGTCGAGGAACAGTATGAAATGTATACACACATTTTAGTGAAAATTTGCCATGTAGGCATATCAAAGTAATCAACTTGTCAATTAATTGCCTACGACTTGGGTAATTGATCCCACAGGTTTGTTGGTTTTCTATTGCCTACATTCTTTTTTTTTAACCAATGTATTTTCTTCGCCAGACAAGCTACTTGGGAATTTATTCTTGAATCTTATTGTCGTTATTGATCTCTTAAATTGACGTTCAACAATGTTCTTCGACGTCTTCGAAAAATATTCACTTCTTTCCAGTTTTCCCGACTTAGTTTATAATTTATTAAATATACATGTTCGGCATTAATCCACACAAAATATCTCAATGAAGTTTAACCGCAGCGAAGGCCAATGATGAAAAGACACACATCTGTCTAGGACGGGTCTTGCACTTCACATGTCTGGGCAAAATCTACTCTACAGACCTACAGCTCTCTATATTGGATTTTGTATTTAGGTTTTATCATCACGATTATTTTGTGTAAAATTAAGTTGCGTGTAATAAAAAAAAAAAAACGCACACAAACACAGTGCTTTTACAAATAAGTATTTTACTCATTTCATAATTCCATATTATTGATTACACAAATAACTACATTTGCACAACAATTTGAAAGGATCAAATGAAAAAACAATTTGGAGGGAAAAACTGATACAAGCCCCTGTTGTCAAAAGCAAAAATGAGCATTGTCCCTGATCAGCTGATTTCACTAGCTATGTAACAAAGTATGGCTATGAGAAAAAAACAGACCACTGCAGCAAATTGGTCATTTGGGGAAAAACCATATAGCTTCAGGACTTTTCATGAGCTTGAGGTGTCAAGTTTCTTGACATAGGCGTTCCAGCCAGCCTCTCTGTACTCTGCCGCAGCTTTCACCCTGTCAGAGGCTCCCAGTATACCACGGCCAACGATGATGATGTCAGAGCCTTTATTAAATATGACATCATCGGGGCTGGAGTACTGCTGGCCCAGACAGTCACCTGAAACAGGAAGAATGTATATAATCAATGTACAGTGTGCTGCTGAAGTTGGTTGCTGCAATAAAAAAAGATCTAAAGTCCTGCAACATAGTGGTGCAACAGTGTCCACCAGTCTAGGTGTAACTTGGCTGCACCCCTTTTAGGACTTAAGATGGTACTCCAGCAACCTGGTATATATAGGGGTTCAACATGGGTGCCTGCAAATAAAGCTACAGGAGGATGGTTGTCTAGCTGAAGTTCGCAAAATGTTTAAGTTCTTACATTTTAGTTATGAATGCTGTTATCCAGAGAAACTTTTTTGAAACATTAATCAAAAAACTACATTTCATTTATCACTTGCGTCAGTCCAAAACATAAGCATGCATACATCGATTTGAGATTTACATTAGATTAAGAGTCTGAAATTGCATGTTATTATTCTTATTATTATTAAGGTATCTATATAATAGACATGATACAATAGCACCACCAAGTGGCAGGGAAAGACTACAACAACTGAGGATGTTTTGTTGGTAATACCCTGTAAGACATCACATTGGATAGAGTTTAAAAGAGCGTAATTTGGTACTACCTCCTGACTGCATCTGCACCCCTGGAGTCAAGTGCAGAAACTCAGGCTTGTTGCTGAGCTTCGAGCCAGAGATGAACCCAAAAACAAAGTCAGAGTGTTCCTCTGCCATTTTTACCTAGAAAAATGACACAGATCACAAATCATCTGTAACTACAGTATCTCACAATAAATTCAGCAAAGCCATCTGTTGGAAGAGTTCATCCCTTCTGCACGGAGAAACATTATTAACCAGAATTCCGGGGTTATTACTTTCAGAGCGAGAGGTCACGGTATGTCTTGAACATAACATCGCGGAAGTTGGAGGGAGGTTAAAGAAAGGGCCGGAACGGTTCAACTCTCAGTGTGGAACAGGCGGCTTGAGTGGTTCTCTTACCACGGCCTGAGTGTAGTCCCCTGTCGCTAGGGAACCCTGGGAGCTCATTTGAGCAATGAGGAGACATCCACGGTTCAGCGGGTGGCCCACATCACCCAGGCCCTTCACCACCCCTGGACCTGGCACTGCATGGGCATTCACTATGTGGGACCACGAGGAGATCTGGTATAGACCACCTGAAAAACACAGGTGGAAGGAAACTATGGTCAGGAGAAATAACCCCTGAACAATCAATAGCATGGATTATGATTTAGGTTGAAGAAAAAAAATTGCAGTAAAAGCGGTGCTCATCAGCCAAAAGTGGTTCCTGCTTTTTGTGTGTTTACAATGTCAGAGGTCAAACACTTGATTAGGTAATCAGGAGTGCCTGTTCAAGGCAAGAACATTGTGAAATGTCTAGAGGTACCTGAAGAGAGGGTTGAATACCTCAGTACTACCTCATTAGTTTTAAACCACATCACCCATTTTGTATGATATGTCATTGCTTGCAGTGAACCAAATTAAAATGTAGCCATTCACATAAGTGAAATTCATAATTAAAAAAAAAAAAAAAAATCAGACCAATCTGCTGGGTTTAAAATACATAGAAGGACCCTCCGAAAAAAGAAAAGAATGCCCCAATACATTTAGCATCACCCACGGTTGGTGGAACATTAGCATTATAGAACAATATATTGGAACAGAGCAACCACTAATCACCTTCGTACTGATGCTTGACTGTATTCCCAATATCTGCAAACTTGCGGTCCTCGAAGATAAGGAAGTTGTGTTTGAGAGCCAGGTCCACAAGGGACTTAGTAAAGGCTGGACTGAAGTCCTGTAGGATGTCCACATGGGTTTTCAGCACACATATCTGAGGCCCCAGAGAGTCAGCCAACTGCAACAGCTCCTTACAGCCCGTCAGGTCCGCAGACAAACAGAGGTTGGTCTTCTTCTCCTCCATAAGCCTAAGGAGCTGGGCAGCCAGAGGATGTGTGCCCTGACGTTGGGCCCGGTCTCCGTAACTCAGCTCCTTTCGTTCGCAAACCTTTTTGGCTGCAGGCGGGCCATTTTCCTCCTTTTGGGAGGGCTCGTACGTATTGTTCTCTTTGACAAACCTGCGCACACTCTCGGCCGTGGAAGATTCGATATGCTTTTCCTGGAGTAGGACGTTGAGAAGTTTGGAGATGGAAATAACAGAGTGGAGTGTGATGCCCTGCTTAGCCAGCATGTTACTGCCCCCCTGCTCCCTGTCCAGTAACACAATGGCGTCTGTGACCTTTAAACCCTCTTCCTGAAGCACCACAGCAGTCTCCATGACACTGCTACCACTGGTCACAACATCCTCAATGATCAGACACGTGTCTCCAGGGTTAATGGCCCCCTCTATAATCTTCTTAGTTCCTACAATCAAAAGAGCGTTTTCACTTTAACTGAACTGATGAGAGGAAACATTTAAAGCCATGAACAACGTAGCTAACTTGACCATTTGTGAAATCGCACCATATAATTTGGCTTCCTTTCTTCGGATGAGCATGGGTATCTCGTGTCTGGAGCAGATGATTGAAGCAAGTGGCAAAGCAGTGTAAGGCACACCACATATCGAGTCGTACTTTAACCCCTGATCCTTGGCGCACTGATAGAGAAAATGTGACACCTGAAAGAACAAAACAAATAAGGTAGAAACTCCAATTAGACATTATAAAATACACATTAAAACGTGTTTGGGTTTATTTAAAATCATCAAGACAAACTATTAACTTCTTTATATAATAAAACGCCACGCGTTGCTCACACGTGTTTACCTGATTCATGAGAGACGGATGGGAAACAATAACTCTGAGATCAAAATAAATCGGCGATGTTATTCCACTCTTGAGCGTGAACTTTCCGAATTTTACTGCTTTAAATTTATACAAATCAGAGATTAAATGTTCAACGTTTACGTTTTCCATTTTACTATCAATAGACCGCGTTCTTAACGGTTATCCTACGTGATCCTTACGTCTTATGAATCATTAATAAAGCTTTTCCGGGTTCACGTAATTTTGGAATATTTCAAAGTAAAGGTTGGAAAGTATTATTAAAAACGTAGACTACAACTTTATTTATTCATGATTTATGAGAAACAGCTTTCTAAAAATTAACAATGATTCATTTTCTTTCATATTTAAGTTACATTTGCATAAAACGTCGGTTTTTAAACATTTAGTGTTTAGTGTTGCTGGATGTAGAACACAGTCCCGCCCACTAATGAACACCAGCAATTTAACAAGAATAATATAATCTAAGTAATTATTCATTATTTGCATTTATGTTCTCTACATTAATTTATTTAAGCTCTAACCATTTCACACGACAGTCCAATTTATAATATACTTTATGTTGTGTGAAGTATTATTTAAATAGTCATTCGCTTTAGTTTATATTTATATAATATATATATATAATATGAATATATGTATATATATATATTACGTTTAACATATAAACACCAGGAAATCTTGCAAAAATTATTTATTCGATATTACAAATAGAGCGTTTACCGCGCTCTTTTATTTTGAAGAAAAAGTACGAAAAAGTAATCTCATTTAACCGCACCCACTCAAATTCAACCCTTATTTGGTTTAAAGCATCAAGTCCATCTTCGTTCCCTCAACTCCATCACTGTCCGATTTGAAATGAACGGTTCCGTTGGGTAAGACACTGCCTTCTTGCAGATGTACTACAGTAGCATGGATTTGATTATGGAATACCACCATTTCAGCTAAGACTCTAACTTTCTTTTCTGAAATAACTATAAAGATGCCCTATTTTAAGAAAACAAGTTATAGAAATAATCTGGGTTTATTTACTTTTGCCTATACAAAATTACACACACAACTACAGGCTATGCTTTTACATGATTGGTTTGCCCCAGTCAATCTTCTCTTAAAAATTAATTTACATAAGGAATTATGCATTATAATGTAGAGCAAATATTAAACAATAGGTGTTTCATTTGAAAAAAAATATATATAAAAAAGTGCCTCAACAATCTTCCATGAAACCTCTCCCACAGATTTAAAATACAAATTAAACATTTTATTGGCAGGAAAACCAAAATCATTTTTTTTGTAAAAACAAGCTTTTTTTATTTCATAACATTCAGTAACAAACAGCCCACATGTGTAAGAAAGGATACGTCTGGTATATGTCATTTATACACACAGACTAATGTACAATGATGTGCTATAGCACATGACACTACATACACAAGGTTTTGAAAAAGAAAGCATAGGATGTTTAGAGTTATTAAAAAAATTCCAAAAAGTCTCCACTAACAATGGTATTTACTGTAACTTCAAACATTCAAACCAATTTGTAACCAGTAGTAACTTTGAAGCATTAGAAGAGCTAATCAGCTTTATGATTGGTTAGCTGTTTATATTTGGTCTTATGGCTGTTTTGCAGTTGTTTGTTACTTTGTTCTTTTCCTTTGCCTTGTTTGCAGGTATGACATAAATCACAGCATATTAATTTATTTTCTTGACAAAAAAAGAAAAATGGTCACAATATAGTTTTGGTGAGATCAGTCTATGCTAAACTGCTTTCAAAGTTTAATGTGCAACACAAATGACACTCAATTGGCTAGAAAGGCCACTACGTTTAACCAGTGGTATGGGCCCTAGTTAAAGAAGTGCACTATATAGGGAATATGGTCTCATTTAGGACACATTTAGTGACTGTTCAAGTGCACCTTAAGTACATTGAGTCTCTGTGGGCTCTTTCAGGATAATAAATAAATAGATTTAAAGTCTACCAAGTTACACCTCATATTTAATTAAATAACAAAACAATATGCCAAATAAATAATTAAGGCCTGGTGGGGTTCCCAAACAAACAGTACTGGGACTAGGAATTATTATATGACCCGAAGTGCTCAATGAGCATTTTAGACACATGAATGCTCATTGCACAAGTAAACAATCATCATAATGAGTAAATGTTGGGTACCAGAACTTTTAAATTCATCATATGTGTATATTTCATTCATATTTATTGTAAACAATTACGTTCTGAAAATGGAAATATGTGACACTAGTTTGTGCACTGTGTATTTGGATTAAAATGTGCATCCAGTCCTCCCTAAAGTAGTTTTGAACATTCAAATACCACGGAACCTGAGACCTATGGATGTTCTCCTAAATAACCATAAGTGATTCAATTTTGTAAAACTTCTTCATGTATGTCACTGCACCATTGAAAAAATATCCATTATACTATGTATCTACA
This sequence comes from Novumbra hubbsi, assembly GCA_016801125.1. NCBI lineage: Eukaryota > Metazoa > Chordata > Actinopteri > Esociformes > Umbridae > Novumbra > Novumbra hubbsi. The sequence goes on from JACXGK010000481.1 coordinate 105,920, forward strand.
CATTAAACATACTTGATGCAATCTATATAGGAACCAATGCTGAATATTTCTTAAAATACAGCAGCACTTCATCAAGGCTGGAACACATTCTAGAATAAATTACATTCAACAACAGCTTTACTGTACTACCATTCATAGATCTTTCACTGAGAGTAAATTAATTTCCAAGGATGATATATGGAAATGTTTTCATTAACAATACACTGACACAACAACAATACATAAAACATCTCCTAAACATCTCATTGAATCAAATGCCAATGTCTTGTCTACTGTAGTATCTTGACCACTGTAAGGAGATTTACATGTTTGTTGACAAGTTATTATCCCGTATCCGGAGTCATGTTTTCGTTGGAGAAACATTATAATGTCAGTCCTGCAGGACTACTAACAGTGGTTGTGTGTCATGTGTCATAAGGTGTTAATAAGGTGTTTATAAAGTCCTCATAGGGTATGTCCCATGCTGCTGGTCACTAGCCCCTTGATATTGGTCACAGGGCGTACGTCGTGTAGTTGTCGCCGCCTGTCGATGAAAGAGGCCAGACGACCCGTGTCCAGCGGGGTCTTGGAGTAGTCTCCACTGTGGGCGCTCACCCAGGGGTGCTGGAGACAGGTGGAGGCGCTGGGCCTCTTCCGGGGGTCCTGCTGCAGGGTGGAGCTGATGAAGTCTCTTGCCGCTTGGCTCACTCCCTGGAAATAGTCCTCGGGGAAGCAGAAGTCCAGCTTGCAGATGTTGACACACGTCTCCTCCAAGCTCTCATCCAGGAAGGGCGAGACGCCGCTCAGCATGACGTAGGCCAGAACACCGGCACTCCACACGTCCGTGCTCAAGGACACAGGGGCACCCTGGATCAACTCAGGAGCTGCAAACTCCGGATTTCCCAGGAGAAGGTGGACATATCGGTGACTGGACACCTTGACTGCATCTCCAAAGTCAACAAGCTTGATACAGGGAACAGGCACGTGGAGATCCACCAGGATGTTCTCCGGCTAGGGGCACACAAGGAAGGAGAACCTTAATGTATGGGTGTGACCAAGATCAGGTTAGAGTGACATTTCACAAAAGTTTACTCTAATGTTATTAGACCTCATTTGTGTTCTTGTTGGCTAGGATGGTCCACCAGTCTAAGCTTCTGAAGCATGGATTTGAGTTTGACCCACAGCTCTTTAATCAAAACCTTTCCCCACTTTCTAGTCCAGAAAAGTTTAAAATGCCTCATCCAAAATACAAGCGACGAGGTTGAGGATGGTGGTATACCTTGACATTTGATCAGTATAGATATGTGAATGTCTGTCAACGTCTATTGTAGTGGAAAGTGACCTGTACCATTGTTCATGCACCATTATGTCCCTAGCAGTGGGACTGAGCTGTGTTCACCTTCAGGTCTAGATGGGCCACTCTGCAGGTGTGGAGGTGCTGCAGGGCGTCTAAGGTGTCTTTCACAAAGAAGGCAACCTTCTCTTCCATCAGCTCATCGTGGGCCACCAGGTATTCCAGCAGTCTCCCGCCCTCCAGCCTGAGAAACGGCACAACCAATCACCCCACATGGATTGACAGAATGTGCAAGCTTCCAAAAGGCACCCTGCTTTCTTTATAGTACATCATCTTTCACCAGGGACCTATTGTTGAAAGGACTGTGCTTTATAGAGAATAATTTGCCTCATGGTAAATAGTAAAAATCCTCGCTAACGAAGCCAATACTGTTGCACTGTTGATGACGATCCACATCAATAGCCAACCACTCCATAATTGTCATAGCGTACATATTTTTGGCTAGGCAGTAAAAACTGCTAAAAGCGAGAAATAGACTGGACCATGTTTCTGTGCTTGTTATTAATAACATGTAGTAGGTAACAGGATGGTCAAGTTCAAGAGTGCCTTGCTCTAGTCCCAGAGAGGAAGAACATTAGGTGTTGATGTTGTTGTAAACCATTTGTCAGGATGAGGACTAAGACAGATCAGTGTGTTTTATAGCAGGATGGGGGGACGGGATGGGAGGGGACACAACAGGGGGGTAGGAATGGATAGGACTAAAGTAAACATGTTTTTTGATACCAAGACATCTGTGGAGCATCTAACATCCTACAAGTAACGAAGAGTTTCTTTCCCACGTCAGAGATCACTGTTTGTCACTGTTTACCTCGTAACTGGGACCCCTATCTCTTTGCAAGTTTATTAAAACTGTTATTGTGTAATAGCAAATTCTTCTGTCTCTGTTCTATTGGATGGACTATTATATTTCCATCATAACCAACAGTCAAATTCCCTTCCGATAGAGCTTTTTCTTCAATGCCTTTTGAGAAGCAGAATAATGAGTATAAGGGTAAATACATGGATAGACAGCCTAAAGATACAGAAGATCCTTACAGCTCAAAGACCAACATTTAGACAGCCTAAAGATACAGAAGATCCTTACAGCTCAAAGACCAACATGTAGACAGCCTAAAGATACAGAAGATCCTTACAGCTCAAAGACCAACATGTAGACAGCCTAAAGATACAGAAGATCCTTACAGCTCAAAGACCAACATGTAGACAGCCTAAAGATACAGAAGATCCTTACAGCTCAAAGACCAACATGTAGACAGCCTAAAGATACAGAAGATCCTTACAGCTCAAAGACCAACATTTAGACAGCCTAAAGATACAGAAGATCCTTACAGCTCAAAGACCAACATGTAGACAGCCT
>JACXGK010000482.1:0-22990 GCA_016801125.1 Novumbra hubbsi
GAAAGACAAACCGTGAGCTGTTGAGACATTCACAAACAATAAACCACACCGGGTGTGGTGAAAACCTGACCTAAGTAGGCTCCCCAATCAGAGTCAACTGATTGCAGCTGCTCTGACTGGGGAGCCCACAACGGCATAGAGATGGCTAGAGGCCTCTCCATGTGCCATGCCCTGAATGGGAGCCCCAAAGCACAGAGATCGCTAGGGGCCCGCATCCAGGACATGACAAATATATAGGTGTTTTCCAGGGATGGAAACAAGCAGTGTGTCTCGGGGGTTTGAATGAAGTAGCAAGTCATGGAATACATTGTGTTCTCAATGAGTCGCACGTCATCTTAATAACAAACCGAGCATCATCATGGTCATTGTGACCAGCGACACGCAGGAAGGCTGAGATTGGTGGCACGCCAGACTGCCTGCCAGCCTGCCACCTTCCTCCGGCAGTACCATTTAGTCCAGTGGGTTGAGCTGCCATGGAACGTCTGTCAGGGTGAGAGCTGAAAGTGGAATGAAAACAGGAGGGAGTGCGAACAGCTAAGATCTTAAGGGAAAATATCCCGGAATGGCGGTAGTGTTTTGCCACATCTCCCCTCCCCCGGCTCCAGGCGAAATGGGAGTATTTTCTATTTCGGTGGACCCATTCCTTCACCCCCCTCACACACACACACAGCAAAACAAATCCTATCACTGCCTGCCACTGACAAAACACCAGCTCCCTACCCAGAGGCAGAAGCCCCATGCATATTTCATCGTGCAGAAGTTTTCCCGGCAACTGTTGTTGTTTTCCTTTTCATTCAAAACTTGAGCACATTTAAAACCGTGTCCCAGGTAACACAGGCGACACATGAGTCCTATATGGGCGGCGTGCCGTCAAGGCAACACGTTTTCCAAGGTTTTCAAAGTGAACTTCATCCTTTCAACAATCCCCCTCCCTGTCACTTCCTGTACCATGTTAAAGGAGCGCCGGTGAAGTTATAATACGAGGAGTTCTGAAAGGGGGAGAATGATGTGATGCTCCCCAACATGGTGGTGGGAGGAGGAGGGAGTAGAGAACTTGAAGGTCAAAGGGGGGAGGGGAGGAGGTAGAGCGGGGAGAGAAGAGGGATGTGGAACGAGCGTGGTGAGGGAGGAGGGGGCACAGGAGGAAGAAGAAGAGCTAAAGAGATGTGAGATAGAGAGGAGAAAAAGAGAGGTTAAAGTGATGGGGGGGCGGGTGAGAGTAGTTAGTAAGAGGAGCGAGATGTCTCTGAAGAGGAGGTGGGAATGAGAGAGAGTTGGGGCAGATGGAGGGGTGATAAGCGAAAGACAGTTACATGGTACATATTACCGATGCCCTCTTCAGCTTCGTCTGCACGTTTTCATCTCCGGGTCTTCACTTCTCCAAGTAAGAAAGGTCCTCTTTCAAGAGATTTCTCTCCTACACTGCATAAATGTTAAACACCCTACAGCACACGCTGGTTAAAAACCCTAAGGTTTCACTACAAGATCCTCCAATGTATTTGCTTTCCTTTGTATCTTCTAACCACCTGTTTTCATGTTACCCGTCGTCTTGGCGCAGAACTATAACATAGTTCCTGGAGACACCTCTTTAGTCTAGGAGGTGAATCAAACGACCCGAGTCAAACCGTCAGTAAACACAGGGATGCGTGAAGCAAATTCTGAGACACTCCTGATCATCATACTGTTCTGAAATACCTCAGACACACGTTCGGTCCAACGGTTGTCGAGTGCAACAGCTGCTACCGTGACTCACCACTCGCTTAGTGTTGCTCGATCTTCCGTTGGTTCGGCGTCCATTTTGCAATCCCTTGGCTGAATGTTGCCGTTCTTATGAACTCTGACAATGCAGAGGTTGTAGGAAACTTATAATTCAGAGGAAGGGGCATCTGTTTCTCAATGAATTACACCACAGTAAACTATTGTTTAAAAATGCTCAAATTTACAGGCTAGTTTGTGGATATTGCTTGGGGCAATCAATAAGTAACTAAGTAAGTGTATACTCTGAAAGAATGATTTAAGTTAACTTAGTTATGTCACAAACCTCATGTTAAGCTCATTGATGGACTGGCCAAGGTTTTTATAGTTTAAAGGGAAGATTTTCCAGCTCTCCCCAATCATAAGTAAGGGCAGATGTCTCCAAGTTACCTCCTTAGGCATTTACTTGAGTAGCTGCCAATCTCCACTCGATTCCTCATTGCTTTATTCTGGTTCTTATCTAAGCCGCTGACCAGAGAGTCACTGTTGAGGTCTGGCTGAGTGATGTCCCATTATCTTCTCAAGCTGTCCCCTCCTGAGAAGGAAAGGAGATATCTTATCTTTACAGGTTTAGGGCCTGGGTTCATCTCTCAACTCTGTGGTACTGAGTGAAGCAGCAGGCCTGGCTGACTGCATTGGCAATGTACACTTGAAAAACACACACACACACACACGCTCTCTCTCAAGTCCCCTAAGCCTTTATCATCAAAGCGTTGGTATAAGTGTAACATCTTTAAGGATAAGTTGACTTTCAGTCCATCCTGCTGATAGGATCTGGGTCTTATAGATTGAAAAAGAGACTGCCTGAGATTCATTGCATTGTCAGCTCTGAATAGTTGAGCACAAACGGTCAATTACCCATGGGCTTTAAGGCAAATACTTTCTTAGAGTATACATATATTGTTTAGAGAATATTCACATACATTTTATTTCTACTTACGGCAATACAGTCTTAGTACTTTATCTGTCTTCAGACCAGGATCAGATAACATTGGTTATGTTTCATTTCAGTGGGCTATTCTGACAGGAGAAGTTTTTTCACTGTACTGCCTCTCAATTATAATGTTTCTTTCTGTAATTCATCTTTTTGATAGACTGGAGGTTTTTATTCAAGGCATATATATATTTACACGATATCGCACTAATAACTGAATGATGGCTTCCACTGTCTTTTGCCATTATATAATTCCTTGCAGTAGTATTTAACCCCCCCATAAAAAGTCTCTAATTTCATTGAATAAGAAATGGTAATTTGAAATGTAGTATTTTATTTTGTATTTTTCTGTGTAACACACTCTCACAATATAGTTAACGGTAACATTGATTTTATGTAGAGAAATTTGTAAGAAAAAAAAAATACTGATTTTGCATCAATGTTCAAACACTGTGCTGTAGAAGTTCCCAGTTTATCCAGGTGAAACAAAATATATTACGGCAAGACAGCCGGCTTTAATCTGTCTCAGGAAATTCAACTTTCAGCAGGAAAATGATCCCAAGCTCAAGCATATTGTGTAAAAGTTTGATTAAAGAAAACTGTTTTTTACAGATTCATTTGTCCATGTTAAATGCATCTGCACATAAGCTGTCAACAGTGATTACATCCAGTCCCAACATAGCATGCTGTCAATATATCATGGGCTTCAGGGTCCTTCCTTGATTAGACGGGTACATACTATTTTATAATAATAATGATATGTTATGTTGATCTCAAACAACATATATTAGAATTCCACTATATTTAGTCTACAAACAAGTCTCTTCTTCTACAACATTGAGGAGCTTAGTGCTGACTTTCTTGTGACTGCTGCTATCAGTGGAACTAATGACTTTCTGTAAAAGACAAAATCTGTAATAATTATAAAAATGTATATATGACCATTTAGGTTTAATATAATGTGTATTATCTAGTAACTCCTTTATTTTAATTAACATTCATAAAGGGCCCCTGGGGGGAAAGGTTGGGACCACTGATAAAAGCCGTATAAATCATAAGGAGCACTCATGTTCAGAATCATTTGTGGTTTTGTTTTGCAGCGTCTGTGGGGTTCCCAACTCACCGGCATGTGGGTTTGGACAGGGTTGTTATCGTCAGAGGAAGGGCATGGGAGTATGTTGAAAATACAGTCTTAAACATTTCCTGTAACATGCATAGACCGGCATGGTCGAATTAACATTACTGATTAACACAATGCTTGTGCACATAATCACGTCACCTGACACAGAAATCCCATGGGAACCGGACTTATTGCTCTATCACCAGTCACACTGGGTATGTTTACTCTGAATACTTTACCTCATGCTTTTATCAGTCTTTCTTTCTATGTCTGTCTCTAGCACTCCCGCTCCCAATCTCTCCTTCTCCCAATACGGTCTACCTGGTCAGCTTATACCGGAAACATCCATTTTAAAATCCTTCCAGGGACCAAATCCCTTGTCAGTCATGCTCAAATACACACGCACATTGACACTAAAGAAAACAAAGAAATCTGTTTTACACACAATCAGACACAATCATGTATATAGTCAATGGTTCAAGAGGATTTCATTGGATTTGTTTATTTATCCCTGCCTGCTACAATGTTCTGAAATTTAATTTAAAATAGAAAAAAGTTAATCCTAAAGACCCTTCTTTTCTCCCAATAATGCGATAGCTAGCCGTGCTCTTCCCCTGGTAAGCCCTGTTTGCACACTGGTAGAGAAGAGGCGAGGTCGATATAACCTTTCTATAATGGGGCATTTCAGCTGTAAAGGGCAGGCACTCATCCAATTTGTTTCCGTACAATTTGATCCCTGTCTGTCCGAGAAATAAGCGTGTTACTGCACACGTGTTGATTATCTTCATGTCTGTTTGGGTGCTTGGTGAATGGGTTATTGGTGCCTGTCTGATAGCATGTGTTGTTGCGATAGGCGGATGTTCGCAAAGTGCTGTACTCTGAGTGAGAAAATCCATAAAAACAAACTGGTCAAATGGATAGAACCTCTGCATCCTTTCACCAGCCATGTTTTCCCCTCCTCCATTTTGTCCTCTCCTGTATTCTGTTTTGGTTTGTGGTCTACGACAACCAATTTTTTCCACCAAGCGAAGCAGAAATGTTAAGATAAAGAGTTGTATTATCAGGGGGTTTGTCAGTCATCATTGTTTGCCCTGACATGTGTAGTCATAATAAAAGAGTAGACAAAGTAGGATAACTTTTATGTTTATAAGAGGGATTCTTCAGAAAGCAGCAATCAGGTCATTGGTTTCTAAGTCAAATCGATTTATTGCTGCTTGTTATAAGCTTAGTAGCTTAGAGTAAGAAGGAAAAAAAAAATGGACACAATTTAATATTTTGGGGGGATTTCTTTTGGTATAATTCACTTCAGGTTGATTAAAGTCTCAATACCCTTTTACCTACTTTATCTTTGATTGCTGGTTTATATTTTGACCTTGGTTAGCTCATGTTGATGCAAAATATTATCAGAAGGGTTATAGTTGAGTGAGTAAAATGATTTAAATCAGTCACACCTGTCACGTCACCGCCTAGTGGAGGCCACTCCCCTGTGCGCGTGGCACCCCGGCGTTCGACGTCGCCGGCCTTCTAGGCACCACCGTCCGTGTTTGTCTTGTTACCCATGTCCTGTGAACGCATCCCTCCCTGATTCCAAACAGCTGCGGCTCGTTGCCTGCCTATTTAATCCCTCGTGTGTCTTGTCTCTGCGTTCGTTATTGTATTTTTGTTCTGTGTGAGCACGTTTGTGCTAGACGACATATCTTCCACATTACGCCTGTATATATTACCACTATACACGGCTCAAGTCTTTCGACGGGTCCCTTGACCATCAAAGGAATAAATATCCTTACGCCTAAACCTGCAGTTTGGTCCTCTCATTCACGACACCTGACAACACCTGAGATTCACTTATATCCATTTGCTTATAAACTGATATTCTATGATGAAAAGGGTAAAATCCTGTTGACATGTTCATTAATGACATATGCACTTGATCATCGGTAGGGTATTATAATACATCCGTACAGACATAGGCTGAATTAGACATATCCACACCCTCGGTTGATGCCTAGAAGGTTTCGTTGACAGGAGACCTTCCTTCCACAAAACAACCCGACCGTTGGTTCAATGCTGTTAGTTATTCAACCCCTCAGCTGCTGGGATTTGAGTTGTCAGCTACCTGTTAGTTTGGATCCTTAAACAAAGAGACCATGACCGCATGTCCTGCTCAGGGTTGAGACGAGCCCTGTTTACCTTATCCTGTCGGATTACCGTCTGGTGGGAAGAAACGGACGTGAGGGCTCGATTGCCTTCAGTTGGGGTGAGATTCCTTCGATTCTTTCCTTTTCTTTGTTGAATTTAATCGGACAGGTCGCACTGAAATGCGTTATCTAGTTCTCACGTGAGCCCAGGCTACAAAAGCAGCATTGTACATGTCAAAACACAAGACAAAATATGACATGAGGAAAACAATGGTAAAAGTGAAAACAGTGCAGGTGGACAGCAGACTTGTGTTTAGCAGTCCTCCAGTACATGATGTATTATCTACAATCGGAATAAAAAAGGTCTCGCTTTAGGCCCGTTTTCCAACATGTTCCTAGATGACGGGGCAGCAAAGCCGAAAGCTCTCCTACCGTATAAAGATATCAGACAGTAATGTGCAATTGTCCGCGACCACAATGTGAATAAAGCACTTAAATACATCGGCCGCTGCCCTAAGATACGCCTGCCACCTAAAGACAGCCATAATGCTTGTATTATGCTAAAATAAGGTGCGGCGATATGGAAGAGGTTTGCTGTTCGCAGCGTGATAGAATCTGTTTAGTGCGTGCAGGCGAGACCCTGGGGCATTCATGAACGGGATATTACCATAATCCAACACAAGCACAGAAAAGTGGTGGCAACAAGGTGTTTTCTAGCTTGAAATGAAAAGTAAGACTTGCTCCCGAAGAGAAAGCCCGGCTTAAGTTTAAGCCTCGAGTAAGCCGCTGAATGCGGGGTGGTTAAGGGACGGGTCTTCGTCCAGGTGAAATCCCAGAGGGCGCGTGTTTTGACTCTGCCTGTTTCACATTGGTCCACAACGCTGAGCCTCGGGCCGACCTCGTGGCTCTTGTACTTAACGCCGATGTTAGTTTGGTTTTCTCTCCACTCACGGTCTATTTATGACGGCGCCGTCGCGTCTCGCTGCCCGAGCCACCTGATTGGGTCTGCACGCGTCCATGTACATTAGCGCCCGCCATGTTTTATCATGAGGCGACTCCCCAGAGATGGAGACATTCGGCTGGGCTAAGTGGTTCGTTGTTCCTCGCATCACATGGCAGTGACGGGGGGGGGGGGGGGTCTCACGTAGCTCAGTTGGTATGAGCATGAGTATGGAACAGACAATACCAAGATTGGGGGTTTAATTCCCACGAGAGGCCGGTGTGAAAAATGTGTCCTCTCACTGCTGTAATTTCTCCCGAATAACAGCGCCTGCGAAATGACTTAAATGTCAAATATAAAAGTAGCAGGACATTTTATGAAAATGTCACCGCACTGCTTTGTTGTCATTGTGAGATCGTAATTGGATGACCTTCATGTTGAGACTGGACGCTGTTGCGCTGGTAGAGAACGTAGGGCTTTCTGGGGCATATCTTTGCATTTGGTGCCTTCGCAGGTGCCTGCACTGCAATCGTGTGATTTGTCTTTCATGTTATTTGTCCTCTAAAGGCTGCTCTAATTAAACCTTGAGTCATATTTAAACTGCTTTGTCAATGGATAGTCATTCACCATCCTGACCTTAACCTAGAAATTCACACTATTACAGTAAATGGGGGGGGGGGGGATTCAAACTAGATTCAAACTCACATTGCAAATCAAAGTAAACAATTGAAATCACAGGCTGTGCAGACTTGCGTGAATTTCATCACGGCAACTCACAGGGTGACTCGGCAGTGTTTAGCCCTCTCGGTGCCTGCATGAGATTGGGGATCTTAACAAATTGACAGATTTTGATGTTAGCGTCAGAGCAAGACTAGGTAAAAGTAGGATTATCTGTGGGTAGGGATCTTTTGCTGCCCCATTTAGATGTTAGTGGTAACTAAATAGCAATGTGTGTTTGTGTGTGCCCATGTCCCTAACTCCTCTCGAGTCCTGGGCCACTGCCAGATCTAGTTGCGAGAGTCAACGGTGTGTTGACGTATTTCTGCCGTACATGAAAATTGGATCTGCAACAAATGATTGGTATTGATGATATTGTCACATGCATTTTTTTTCACATAACTTTTTGAAACATAAACCGCATACCACAGCATACCCGTCTACATGCCATTGGTGTCCTGCCTCTTAAGCTAGTCCGGTCTGTCTGCTTGAAGCAGTGTAGCAGGGACAGTAGGGGACATTCTTTCCCTTGGTCAACCCCACGGCGGTGCTGGGGAAACGGGGAAACGTGTTGCAAGGTTACTATCCCAAAGTTCTGGGTAACATGTCCAGTCTGGCCGTCATATAATCATATCCATCTCGTCTTCTTCAGCTTGGAATTAGTTATTTGCACAAGGCCTTAAAAGGATTTAAGGAAAACAAACATTTTGCATGCGTCAAATGTTTTTAACTCTTGGTTTTCTATTTGCTTGAAAATCATATTAGTACATTTGTAATATTTGAAAAAAGTATATAGACATGTTTTTTTTGGCTGTGCATTCCTGCCCCTTGTATTTATAATACAATTTATAATACAATGATTATAGAGTTAATTTTTACAGATTACCATTGTGTACTTTGAAGTCGTTTAAGTAGAAGTGTTTAGTGCTTGGTCAGATATGCTTTGTATTTAATTATTGCTTTACGCTTGTGACCCATAGACATCAACATATCCTGGGCATCTTCCTGGTGATGCTCTGCCTTGGCTGATTTGCATCTTCTCTTCCAGCTTCTTCCAGGGACATTTGCCTCTAGTCATGGGTTCAGCAAGTTTGTAGCCGTAAGGACTGAAGTCTTTTGTAGGGTCCTTGTTTGGCTGCGTTGTTCAGTTAGTTTAGAGGCATTCGGTTGTATCAGAGCAGACATCATCTGGTATTTATTCATTCTGCATTCTGCTCTCAGCAGTTACGAAACACCTATTTCACAGAACCGGACATTTACCCCTCACCATTACTCTGCTACATGTTCATCTTTGTCTTTTATTTCCATAATACCTTTTTCCAGACTTCCTCAGGCTCTGGGAACTTTCTAGGCCATCCTATTTAGGCTAACTGCATTTTTACAAGCTGCAGTCCATCCTCAGTAGATCTGCTAAAGGCTTTTGCGACTAGTAGTGAACCAATACTGTCTTGTTGATGTATAAGAGTTTTCAAAGCAAGATGATGATCACTTTAAATTCTTTTAAATTCTCCTATAGGATTCATCTCCCTTTTACTGCTATCTGCTAATCTTTGATATAGATCCACAAAAGGAAATACATTTGCATACGCTATTTGACTATTTAACAATGCTGCGCATGTTGTTTGCTTGTTGTGTAAATTCTACTGCTGTTATACACTTTAACCTAGCAAATCCTGTCATCTGTTTGAATAGGTTTGGACGCCAGAACATGGGTGTGTATGCAGATTGGCCTTTGTATGTGGGTACTTATTATGCCAATCCTCAGGCTGAATGTCTGCGTGTGTTTATGTGTTAGTGTTGCTGGTAGACCCATTTCTTTCAGAAACATATTCACACTGCCTCAAAAGGATTCATTGTGTGCCATTAAATAAGCTTTTTCGGAAATCTCTAGTGGACCCCTTCCCGTTCGTTCTCCACACACACGCAAGCTGACTCCTCCTGAGAGAGCACCTGGTTTTAGATTTCCAGAGACTGGGGCAGGGAGACAGTGTGAACGGACGCAATGTACTGCTACAAGAAATATTCTGGCCCTGGGACGACTTCTGTTAACTACAGCCGTGGAGTCTCCTTTCGGATCGTACTAAATGCTAACCAAACTAGGGGTTTGGAGAACTAGGTGATTTGGAGCTGTACAACACAGAATGCTTTTTAGGGGTTCCAGCTCAGATGTACTTAACCATGAACTACCAACAGCAAGCCAACTCTGTCAGAGGTAGGATATCCGAGAAGTCCCCCCCCCCCCCCCGCAGAGCAGAAACCATTTTGGAGTTGATCTGGTGCCAAGCAGGACTGGGATGACCGCTAGGGGGCAAGCTTGAGCTTTCCTCACTCATCTGTGCTACATGACATTTTAAGAAGCTTGGCTCTCTACTTCCTCTAAAACTGCCGCCCTATCAATGAAATGTGTGTGAGTGTGTGTCTGGGTCTCGGTTTGTGTGAGTTGGGGTGGGGGGGGGTTAGTTGTGGGTGCACAGGTGTATGGCATGTGCTCATATGCTCACGCATGTGTGTTTGCGTGTGGGTGCCAGAGGGCGTGCACGACATACCGCCCACATTAATCTTAATCTATAAACAATGTCAGCGGGCTACTTAGTATTCTGATTGCGGCAGGTCCTGTGGACCTGATTCCGGTATCTCTCCTCTTGGATTAAAGACGCATCGGAGCCAGTGCCGACAGCCTCTCCTCTCCCTCTCTCTCCCTTCCTCCCTCCCTCTCTCACCCGTTTGCATGGCAGCTCCTTTGCAGTGCCTGCCTGGATTTGCATCAGTCTCGGGTCTCCCCTGTCAGCCCCCGGCTCCTCACCTCTCCCACTGACGGCTCTTTTCATCCTGCGTTTAGCTAGCTGCCTCAAACCTGCGCCTCCGCCTCAGCAATCTGTCCCCCCGGCAGCTCTGGCTGGGCTGGTATCGGAGTGGCGTTCTCCCGGTGTCACCGCGCCTGTCAGTCTGGTTCCCGTGTTCGCCCGCCCCACCCCTCGGCCTTTTCGCTCCTTTTAGTCGGCACACCGGGTCATTCACGGAAGGCTCAGTTAATGAGGGGGAGGATTTGGAGTTGGACAAGTGCTTTCTCTGTTGTCGGGTCTCTGACCCACACCGAAACGCTGTCACTATTTGACGTTGTCTTTGGGTCTATTTGTCCGTTTGTACGTAGTCACAGCTCAGTATCTCCTTAACTCGTGTATTCTGTCCCTCTTTTGTTTCCAGCGAGACAGGTTAGGCAGATGGTGATATGTTTCTTCCATGGAGTGCATCATGCTCACTAGAGAAAAGGGAACACCCTTATGGTAACGGGCTGTTTTCCGGGGCTCAGTGAAGTACTAAATGTCCTCGATTTTGAGCAGTGTAGCGGAAAAACCAAATAACAATAAGGAATCACCTCATTCTCACACCGGGTATTCGATTAACAAAATATTTTGAGGTACCATTGGCCAGCACGTGGACGGTCTGTGTCACATGTGCTCGCTGGGAACCTTTTCTCTGTGAAGAGAACATGGCACCCATGGAGGACCTGCCAATACTGGCTTTCCCTGGCAAATGTAAACCGATGCACGGTGCTGGGCTGTGAGCACAGGTCCCTCTGGAGGCTGTTGGGACCTCATGACACCCTCATGGAGTCTGTTTCTGATAGTTTGGTTAGAAGCATGAACAGCCCCCTCTAGGCACGAAGGAGCAGATAGTGGCCCTGCCGCTGGGTTGATGCCCGTCTACGACCCTGTTTAACCTTGAATGCTTGTGAAAACTGAATGGGCTGCAGGTAGCGCCTCATGCTACCTGAGGTGACAAGGAAACTAGCGAAACATAAAACCACGAATCAGACTGGAAGTATAAAGAGAGTCTGTGTCCACCACCTGCTAAACCATTTTTTGGTGTTGTCTAGCTGTGGCCTCTCCGGTGCACCCGTCGTCACTTTCAACAGATGACAATCAGTTATGCTTTACAGCCGGCCATATTGGTTTCCCTGGAGTATAACTGACTCTGTGTTTTACTGTGAGGATTATTCTTTTCCTTAATTTCTTTGAGCAGTATATATGACGCTAATGAAATACAATATATATACTGCATGGGCACAATGCCTAGAACTTGAACGGGTCCCGTGATGCGATCTGGGTGTCCTGCTACGCGTTCGCCAGTGGGTTTGGAAGCGATCTCGGTGTGATGGTGCCGAGTTAGATTGGACAACCGATTTGAGCACAGTGGGTTGGTAAAATTGACAACGGGACACGAGAGATGAACACATAGCGATGCTCCCGTTTCTTCTTACGTACGGCTCAATTACGTGCGTCCGTCTAGAGGCCTCTGTGGGGAAAGAAACCGCTCCGAGTTGTGGGTCCATGTGGACCAGCGCCGTGTGGAACCCGGAAGCCGGCCGATCCCAACAGTATCATTCCACCTAACGCAGCACGGCCGGGCACCGAGGGAGGGAGGGTCGGCCGTCGCCTCCGCCTCGTCACGTAGACCAGGCCCCCATCAAACATTAACGTCGCAGAGGAAATAAATCTACTTAAAAGGGTTTAATTTAATTCCACGGACCGGGGCAGCCCTCAAGGACAAAGCATAACGAAGGGGGTTGATGGAGGGGGAGGGCTTGGGGGGCGGGGCATGCTGGCGAGTCTAAGTTGCCTTCACACAGTCGGTCTGCCATCATGTTACGGGCAATTACAGCTACAGCAACTCCAAGGAGCTGAAGTCAGTTGTTGAATCACTGTTCATTTCAGAAGTAGGCTCGGCCTCATACTACACTGATGTTGGACCGCATTCACGCCAATGTTCTGATCCCAGTGCAAAAAGACGTGTGATAAGCCTGCGGAGCTAAAGACAAAGTCCCGGCCCCTGCAAAACTTGGGTGCTAACTGAGGTCTCTTCAGGCCCGGAGGTTGAAACCTCATTAATCTTAATGTGCACGTCGAACTTCATTTTGTGTCTGTGCTACACTCCGTGAAGGTATGCTATGCCATTTCTGAAGGGACAAAAGAGCAGAGGCCTTTTCAAAGTACGAGCTGGGAAGTTTAACATTTCTAATTTCGCCGTGTGGGAAAACAGCAGGATTTGGAAGCAAGCAGACGTTGGATCTACTAGTGTCAGTGAGCACTGGAATGCACTTTGTTACATTCTTATTTTAGCTAGTTTCATAACTGACAGCAAGCAGTTTTGCATTGGCAAACATTTAACCAAATCTAATGAACGTCTGAAGTTCTGTTCTATCTTTTCTATCTAACTACACCGTACGGATGGGCTACTCTTAAAGACAGAGTTGAATGCGAAACATTAGTGATTATTGTCTTACCCAGCTTATCAGGAAAATATTGTACATCCATACCCCCCCCATCAGTAATATACAATACACAATATATTAATCCAGCTTTTGTAAAGGTAACACCCACTGCAGTACTGTGCGATTGCTCTTTTCAAAAGGAATGAAAATGCATTGTGATCATTATTGAGCAGCTATTCTGTGACTGTACTGTGTTTGAATGTGTGGTTCCCGTGTCTTCGTGTACGTGCCGCCTCACACACCTTTGGCGTGTTACAAGCTCAGCGGAATGATGGAAATCCTCCCTGTCAGGTGATGTCTGCATAGGTGATGGGCCGGGCCTCTCCCAGCAGAATCCTCACACTCAGAGCGTGGCTTTGTTTATGAGGGGGTGGGGGGATCAAATGAGATCTGTTGCCCAGTGTTGGTTTCCCTTGGCTTGCTGCTACTTCGTGTAAGAGTGCACACGCCTGATGTTTGTGGGGAAATAATAGGGTTGCGGTTAACGGGAAAGTATTACGTTCAGATGTCGGGTGGCATTTGTTATGTCTTTGGGCTTGCATGCGTGTGACGCGGTGTGCACTTGACAGCTGCCTCCCGGTCTTCGTATTTTGTATTTCATTACAGGCGCTGCCTACTTGAGGCATGTTCATCTTTTTGAAGCATCACGAGCAGGACTGCAACCTTTGCTTAAATAGGACCAGTGGCGCCAACCCACTGAAAACGGCACTCAAATTTCACAGCTGAACCCGGATCAAACCGGCAGGGGGCTAGCCAGTGCTCCGGGGAGAAAATGAGTACAGAAGGATGCCGTTTAAAAGAACCTAATTGTGCATCTCCGGGGCACATTGCTGACGCTCCCTTGCAGCAGGAAGCCCTGTATGTCATCTGGTTCCCTGTGCAGTCAGTCATACAGTGTGTCATCTGGTGCCCTGTACGGTCAGTCATACCGTGTGTCATCTGGTTCCCTGTACGGTCAGTCATACCGTGTTCCATCTGGTTCCCTGTACGGTCAGTCATACCGTGTGTCATCTGGTTCCCTGTACGGTTAGTCATACCGTGTGTCATCTGGTTCCCTGTACAGTCAGTCATACCAGGTTTCACCTGGTTCCCTGTACGGTCAGTCATACCGTGTTTCATCTGGTTCCCTGTACGGTCAGTTATACCGTGTGTCATCTGGTTCCCTGTACGATCAGTCATACCGTGTGTCATCTGGTTCCCTGTACGGTCAGTCATAACGTGTGTCATTTGGTTCCCTGTACGGTCAGTCATAACGTGTGTCATCTGGTTCCTGTACGGTCAGTCATACCGTGGCTCGGCACACTGTGGCAATCACGCCGACATGCTGTAAAAACCACTGGACAATGAAACGTTTTGGGAGCGATGCAGCCAAACACCTGAGCCCGTATTCTTTTGGGAAGAATTGTCAGAATGGGGCCTCTGGCGCATTTGCCAACCCATCGCCGGTCTACCTCCTGGGGTTGGTTCGCGTTGCACGGAGGAGGCGGGGATGAGTACCGGTGGCATTGCGGTTAAGGACGCGTTCATTGCGGCCGTCAAGTGACGAGGAGGGGTGAGTGGCCAGCAATGGGCGAGGCAGGAAGTGGGCGTTGACATCTTCTCCCTCTCCGTCTGTCTGTGTGCCCATGTCTCCCTCTCCATCCGTCTGTCTGCCCGTGTATCCTTACCTGTCTGCCTGTGTCTCCCTCCCCATCTGTCTGTGTCTCCCTCTCCATCCGTCTGTCTGCCCGTGTATCCTTACCTGTCTGCCTGTGTCTCTCTCCCCATCTGTCTGTGTCTCCCTCTCCATCCGTCTGTCTGCCCGTGTATCCTTACCTGTCTGTCTGTGTCCGTCTCTTTTGTTCGCACCGTATCTCTCCGTACGTTGGCATATATCTCGCCAAAGCAGGTGATGTAAATAGTGAGCAAAAGCGAGACCAACATCACACCAATAATAGTGAGAATGAAAACAGACATATCAAAAGTTATTTGATTGGCCATTAACAGTACATTTTTCTAGCACTGGGGAAATAGTTAAAATACAAAAGGGAAAATAAACAGATTGATATCTATTGATTTTCTTAGGGCCTTTGGGTTTTTACGAGTAGCTTTACTAAGATGTGAAACAAATGTAAAAATATCAATAAATGAGCTCTGAAACAACAACAACAAATACAGTAGAATACGTTGCAAAGAATAGCACAGCAGTAAATGACCAATTCAGTTGTCAGGAAAGACTATGGTATGTCATACAGTGGGACTTTGTGAGGACGCTTGCGAATGAAGGAATCTGCTTTCAAATTTCACACCGAGGATGTTCCTGAGGTTGTGTTGACGCGAGGAATTGGTTTGGTTCAAATGCGTCTCAATATTTGTGGATTGGGGAAGATGCCAAATCTGAGGATGATGTTATTTAAGCATAGCAAATTGAAGATCAAGAACACCACAGGCCATTTTTGAGTTGGAAGGTTTGCAATTTGCCCTGTAGTTCATTCATGTAATGGGGAAGTCTTCCTTTTTGGGATACACATGGGGAAGTCTTCCTACTTGGTATACACATGGGGAAGTCTTCCCACTTGGGATACACATGGGGAAGTCTTCCTAATTGGGATTCACATAGGGAAGTCTTCCCACTTGGGATAGTCAAAGACGGTGCATCCGGCCAGTTTGTTGTGTTATTCCTCACGCCACTCACTCAACCAGGAAGTAGACCATAACCCACGCACTTCATAACCCACCAGATTCACAGACGACGGCCTGCCACGAGCTTAGCGCCACTAAGTCAGACAGCTCATTCTGACATACCTCCCACCCACGTGTATGCTGCTGAGCCAAAATCTGCCCTGGTCTCCGCGGGACTCCCGACTAATGTCGGTGCGCTAAAATCTGTTCTAGCACCCTGTTCACAACGGCGCAACATTATCAGCCGATTGATTTCACGTGTGTTTTAGATCTCTCCCTCTCTCCATTGCTCCCAGGATCGCTATTGTGTTGTTTCCTCTCCGTGCAGAACATCTATTTTCCTGCAGCAGGTCTCTTTGTCTAAAGAGGGCGAGGCAATACAGAGACGGCTGGTAAATAATGCACAGGCCTTTCTCTGCCTCATTCCATTAAAGGAGACCACTGTGCTCGGCAAGCTCCGACAGAACCTCTGAAGGAGGCTTATTAAAGGAGCAGCAGTGCCAACGTTTCTCCCTCTCCCTCACTCCCCAAATGACTCACCTTCTCTCTACCTCCCTCTCGCCCTCAATTTCACTCCCCGTGACTCTCTCTCTCCTCTCTTTATTTTTTATATGTTGGAGCTCCAGAAAAAATCCCATCCAGCGCATTGGTAATGGGTGGGGGGGGGCTTTATATACACCACTCGCAAAAAAGAGGAGAGATTTGGTGAGTGCTAAACATTCTCCCGCTTCCTCTCCACAACCCCTTGCATCGTGGCTTCCACTTTAACAGACAGGATCTCGCATCACACAGCTGGGTATCCTTTAAAGCTGTGAAGAGCTGGTGCTGGTTGGTTACGGGATGCTGTGGGAACTGGCTTTGTAGGGCTAGAAGGTGGCACTATTTCCACCGGTCTAAAGATCAAACCCCAGTGCTGTAACCGGAACATTGCTGTCTTTTGTGGACGCCGTCTTTTATTTCTCCTTAATTTGCAATTTGTGCAAACATATGCAAATGTTTCAAGATCAAATTACCATAGATTGTTCAGCAATTTGATGTGGAGTTTCAGGACCCCTGTAGGTTTCCCAAAAGATTCATGTAAAATGATTTGAGATTTAAGTGAAATGGCCTTTAGTGTTGCGGCATTGAAAAACAAATTCTACATAACCAACATACATTTCCCCAATGGATATGCAAAAGGAAAAGGTTTGAAGTGCTTTGTTTCAAGTATATTTTGCAGTGGGAAACTGAATAATACCAAAACCATCTTTGTGTTCTGGAGACTACTGATTCTGACCATGGAGAACATTCCACTAACTACTCGGTCTCGGTATTTGTTTATGTAAATAAAAAAGTGTGTTTTAGGAAACAGGCCCTGATTATTTTGTCTGTCTCTCCGTCACAGCTAGATATCGATTGATGACCAGCGCGTTCTTCTGACTTTCCATTCTTAACAAGTATACTACTCATAATCGGTGGCACACTCAGAGATTATTTTGTGACCTTTCCGGAACTTGTACCTTAAAACCACAGCATGAATTGCTTGTCCAGTCTGACTGTAAATGTGTAAAATTTGGAAACATGTACTTTTTTATATGATTAACTTTTTGTACATTCTTGGTCAATACAAACCATTCTGTGCCTGACAGACCTTGAAAACACAGGGATATTTGGGTAAAATAGTGTGTTGATGTCCTTACCGTCAAGACAGACAAATTTGTCTTGACTTGATGGTCGCGAGGGACCTGCTTTGGTTGTTATGAGCAAACTTCCACTCTACCTAATCATCCGCAGCTTCTAATTGGCTCATTCCTCCCCTCTCCCACCTCATAACTATTCCCCCTGCGACAGCTAAACAGCATATTTTCTCCGTAAACTGTTGCCGGGTGTGCAGCACAGAAGCGTACCCCCCTCATCCCCTGGTCCTCAACCCGCCCTGCCTGTACGGTTCTTCTCCTCCCGCAGAACACTAATCCCCGGGCGCTCATCCCAAGCCCCTGGCCATCTCCGGTGCAGACCGGGTCTCGTTCCCACAGCGTCGGCGCCTCACCTCGTAATTGCCGGCTTACGGCGCTGACAGCGGAGCGCGTCAAGCCGAGGAGAAGATGGCGGCTGTGACGCAGGGGGGCGCCGCTAAGGAGCCGGACGCGTTGGGTTCCCGTTTAGGGCATAAACCCTGCGACTATTCACCAGCCTGTCACACCGGCGTGTACAATATCTCTCTCTGCAAGTATTGGGGGAGTTCTCCTCGGTGTCGCAACACTTCTGTCTTGTCCCCCAGCCCTCGACGTTCCCCCCGAGGTCCCTCATTATCACCCGTCTGAAGGTTTCTCATCAAACACGGTGTCACTTGACGGAGTCCGATTCATTCCAGGCCCTCTCGGTGGTCTCTTCCTATGCTTTCCACCAAATTGTTTTTTTTCCCTCTTCCTTTTTCACTGGGGTAGCGGTGAGCCGAGAATTGCGGAGGATATTGCCTCTCGAAATAGTTGAGCACTGCGTTTCGCATTGAGTTAAGGAGCCCAAGGCAAGAGAAAGGGTTGGAGGAGAATGAGTTAGGGATATGCGCGGAAGCAGAAAAGAATGATATGAGAATGCATGCCCCAATGATGTCAGCTCTCCACCCACTTACACACAGCTCAGTAGAAGGACAAAGTAAAATGGATTTACAGTCACTAAGCAGTAAATGGATCTCTTTGACATCACTTTTTTTGGAGAGAGAGCGAGAGAGAGTGAGAGAGACTGACTGAACGCCACAGTAACAAAAGAGAGCTAAAAGCACTCTTGTTTTGTATTGTCGGACAAACCCACAGAACACAACAAGATGAATCGATCAACAGAAAACCGGGCCTATGGCACAACATTCTATTTGTTGGTTTTACAAATAATATAGGGCAGAAATATTTTTTGAGTTTGAAATGATTTCTGACTGAGCAAAAGAGCGGCGGAGAGGAGAACATACATGTTTCATTAGTGGCGTGGATCCACAGGAACAGAGGCAGTATGGTCCTCCCTAATCTGTTAGCTTGCAGACAGAGAGTTTGTCTTCATCCAGGTCAACGGGTCTCCAGAGTGCTGAGCATGAAAAATAAAGGGATCTGCAAAGAGCTTGGTCAGAATTGAACGGCGATCACTCTGTGAGGGAGGCTTACCGCGTCTCTCAGCTTGGGCTAAGCCTTCTAGTCTTTATTGTGATTATCCAGGTTTGTTTGCGGTCGACAGACGTCGACCTTGTAGCTCGGGAGGCATTTCTAGAGTTGATACGCATCAGGGATCAATAGGTATTTAGGACAAGGCTGCTGCATAGTCTGCCACCCCAAGTTTTACGTGCCTCCGGTCCAGGCGTGCTTTGCATTCATTGTCCAAGTTGATGCCCGGCTAATGGCGGGCACTAGAGATGCCACTGGGCACACTGAGTCCCGCTGGTTAGGCTGCAACGGGCGAGCAGCCTCGTCCGTAAGTTAACTGCGCACTTCATCAAGAGCTTGTAACCAACTCCCCCGCGGTTGCGCGGTGCGGATGATCTCTCTCCTTCGTCTGCATGGTTTTTTGGTCCCTCCCGTCCAATCCTTCGAAAGTTCTTCTGCGACACGTCCGCACACACGCGATGCTGCCCATCTGGCCCAAACGGCATGTCGTCAGCGCGTACCAGCGCATATTATGCATGCCTCTCTGTTATCGCCCGTGTGCCATCCTACGCGCAGGGTCTATGAACCAGGCCTGCCAGGTGCTGTCTCGTATGCGGTCACGTACACCTCTCAGAGAGCTTGGTCTGATTTCTGGATCCAATAAGTACATACATGTTAATCTAAGCTATATTGTACCGCCCGGCATGCTTGTAAGGCTGATGCATCCTGTGCTGACCAGCCTACCCGTGACGGGCAGGAGACGAGTGCTAGCCTTTTGATTATAATAGAAGAAAACTACCGTTGGTCTTTTGTTATGTAATGAAACAAATGTGTACATCTCATTTCATGTAGAGGCGGCCAGATGCTTGCGAATGCTTTAGGGTTTCAAAACCATATGGAGAACTGCCTGTACATACGCGTGCCCTTGTGTGTTCCTCCACTTATCGGTCTAACTCCAGAAAGTTCTGTTTGTTAAACGTTATGACATGTACTAAGCAGAACAAGCCGCTAGATTGAAGTGCAGTTTTGCCACAGTCACACGGCTGGGAGGTTCAAATGGGCTCTGCTGATTGACCCTGCATCACCCCATGGTCATTGGGCTGGAGCCACTCCCAACCCTGCATCACCCCATGGTCATTGGGCTGGAGCAACTCCCAACCCTGCATCACCCCATGGTCATTGGGCTGGAGCAACTCCCAACCCTGCATCACCCCATGGTCATTGGGCTGGGGCAACTCCCAACCCTGCATCACCCCATGGTCATTGGGCTGGAGCCACTCCCAACCCTGCATCACCCCATGGTCATTGGGCTGGAGCAACTCCCAACCCTGCATCACCCCATGGTCATTGGGCTGGAGCCACTCCCAACCCTGCATCACCCCATGGTCAATGTTGAATTTCAATAAACATTTTTAAACAACATACTCTTTTCCATTCATGGAATTTCAGATGCACATTGCTGTTTCGGTACTCAAATTGTTTTTAGAGTGAACAAATTTAGCCCGGTTAGAGAGCCTCAGAATTGCAACTTGTCAAATTTTGCCACACAAGGTTATGTATAACAAACGTTAATGACAAGAAGACTTAAGATCACAGATTTCAGAGGATTGGAAATTAATAGGGATTTTAATTAGGTTATCTATACAACTTTATAATTACTGTATACCTTAAAGACGTGTGTGCACATGCTAGGTCAAGTACCAGTTAGCAACTTAATCCGTATATCTTTTGAACCTCTCCCAATCTAGCTAAGCCTGAAATGGTGTTGGATGACACTTTTGTCACCTTTCGTTGTCAGCTATAGACTGAAGCCCTCTACCAAAGCAGAAACTGCTAAATCAGAGACAGAGGAGGTTATGTTACACCCTGAAGGAGCTGTGTGTCGTGTATTTGCATAATAATTCATGAAAATTCCTTAACACTTGTCGACATACAGCTTTGTGGCAGCTTTCAGTTTTGTTTAGGGGTCCTAAGCTACATTTCTGTTGGGGCCCATCTCCTCTATCGTTTGGGGGAACTCTAGCCTTCGGAGGCCCCAAGGGACCGTTTATATCGCTTATTCCAGGAGCCTGCCCAGCCACACCGGTTTGTGCATTATTGCATATTATTAACACATTATGCTCTATATACATTACAATATAGTGGTATTATACGTTTTTATGATAATCCTCTTTAAAACAGAACACGTAACCGCTTTTGTGTTTGAATGAAAGGTAGTTACATTGAGTCATGCAATATACTTCGTACAGAAATGGTACTGCAACTTCGTACAATGGAATGCGGTAGATGCCTTTAAAGGTTTTTGCCTGGGTGAAAAGAATGAAGGGATGAATGTTCATGTCGAGTTCCAGATAAACAGTTTAAAACCAAGAGGAGTGAGAAGAGAAGCAACGACCTGAATAAGGTTTGGCCTTTGTAGCAGCCCCCTCCCAGGGAATGTATACCACCGGCCGGCGTTCCCAGAGCCCTGTAAATAGATCATTTAAAAAAGGGGACAGGATTTAGTGCAGAAATTGAGCACAGGAGCCCGGTTTGATTTATTTCCTTCCATTTGTAACCCCTCTGCAAACAGAGTTAATCTCCACTTGCCACTATTGTGGACAAGCAGAAAACAAGTGCTTTTCTTAAACGGCTAGTTGCAGAATTTTGCGGTAATGATCTTATCAAAGTGATGTGAACAGAGTGAACACCGTTAGAGGTCAGACGGTGGTCCCTTTAAAACACAAACAGCCGTTTTATTGGGCTGCTGGAAAAGAAAGTGCCAGCCTAAAATGGTGCTAAACACTAGACTACTATAATGACTCTGTTAGAGTGAAACAGAGGCTGCAGACTCGATTAAGCGATTTGTGTTATTCAGGTCTGAAAAAAACCACAAGCAGAAGAACAAAAACATTTTCCAATCAATCACAAGAAACCAAACAGTAAAGAACAAGGCAAAACACTCACTTGATTACGTTAT
The DNA here is from genome assembly GCA_016801125.1 of Novumbra hubbsi. Lineage (NCBI taxonomy): Eukaryota > Metazoa > Chordata > Actinopteri > Esociformes > Umbridae > Novumbra > Novumbra hubbsi. The sequence continues at coordinate 21,604 of JACXGK010000482.1, forward strand.
GAACCTGTCAAAAACCTGTCGGACCGATGTTGCAATTGGGACAGAATCGAGAGGTCTGACTGTGGCTTTGTTCCGAGTACAGAACCACTATGGTTGGGGTCGCTTGCTGTTTAGGCCCGGCTGGAAAGCACACTGTCCTTTTACTTCCTCAATCAAACGCTAGTAGAGCATCACAGCGCTGTGATAATACAGCGCTGAATCATTAGTCCTCGTTCTCTTTTATGTCAGGGTAATGTATTCTCCCAACCCTGCACGGCTATTAACCCCAACGATTTGAAAGGGACGCTTTATTGCTAATAAAAGGCCTACATGTGAGACAGTGATTAAAATGTTTGTCTGTGAGGGAGGAGGGTCGTTTCTTTTAACGGAGGCGTTGTGACGGGTCCGTCTGAACGATGATTCACAGCCATGTCGTGGTGAAGGGGTACCAACAACGGCCGTGCCTATGATGGCTCCGTGACTCATTTAAACGTCTGTCGGCACAGGTCTAAATACATCAGGTTCTGTCCAGGCAAAAATGCAGAATGTTGCTTTAAGACCAACGACTTTGTTCAGTGTCTCCCTGAATAGAAAGACATCGACCAAAATAAATACGGTATAAATCGCGCTGCCCGATTCACTTTGCGTTACATTTAATTCACGCACTCAGACATTAATTGGTTGGTAACCAAAACAGGAAATGAACTATACCACATTACTTTAGGTCACAGTGGATTAGAGTGTCTGTTGAATGACTACACTGTAGTAATTACATTTAGCTGGAAAAATGTGGCCCCGATTCACCACACATGTTGTTAGAGTACTGAGATGTTCTAGGCTACGAGGGATATGGACGTGCCACATGCTGTAACTGAAAGTAGGCCAACTTCTCATGGCTCCTCTGTGATTGGGAAAGTAGATTTGAACTACCCTTCACATGCTTTCTCCACTGAGGACTACGGTACCTTCAGCTGGCATTACTTGCATTATGCATTGTTCAAAATGTAGCGTGTGCAGTGACAGGGCTCTGAGTGTAGGCCGGGCAGAGAGAACTGTATAGGAAGAAAACCTCTAAAACAAGTCCCGTCGTGAGTAATACCACGTTCTCATTGAAACACGCTGACCCGAGGTTGTATTGAGGGCACGTGGGTTGTATTCCAGTTACATCACAGGGCAGTGGTCCTCACGCGTTCAGTACTTCAATCCAGACCATTTTATTTGTTAGCTTTGGTGGTGTAACTGTTTGCGGTGTGTTGAAAAAGCAAGATGAGAAGTCGCCTGACAGCGCGGCACTGTCCGGGCCAAACGTAGATTACAATCTGCCATTGATTGTGTTTTCACTTCTCCGACTCATAGCACAGCTGCCCCCCCCTTCCCCCACCAGACACCCACTCACTTACCTACCTAC